>JADHKL010000044.1:0-197686 GCA_019925545.1 Ophiostoma angusticollis
CTATGCATGCATAAAATTGTGCAAGAATTTGGTGCCAAAAGAGGTTTAGCGGCGCGTTAATCCTCGAGCGTTAAGTTTTCGTCGTTAATCCGCAGTCGTGAATCTGGGCCTGAGCAAAGAAGCTGTCGAACCTAGCAGTGCAGGTACATGTACATATATGTAGCCTCCTTCTCCCTTCTCGATGTCCCCCACACTGCGTTGATGATTCCCTGGCGCGCATCGGTGACCCCGGTCGTTGTTGAAGAAGCCCATAATACTCCGTATATCCTGGCCAAACTCAGAGTATGGAGTATGAAACTGCCGATAATAAACAACGCTATTGCCTCCTTTTGTTTGCTGATCCGTCTTGGAAAGGTACCATCGCATCAGAACGAACGGTTTTGAGATGGTTCACCCGATTTGCAAGGCGACTCAGACGACATTTTCTCGGGTGATGTTGTTGACAGCGGTCAACTGTCAACTGCAGGTCCTCTGAGGCTGTCGTAACCCTCTGACAGTGTTAAATGGCACTGTGTGCTTATAGACACTGTACTGCGTATACTCTGTGCGAACTAGCCTTGTTGCTAGTGTTGCGGGAAGGAGCTTGGGCCAGGTCGAAAGTAAACAAACCACATCCCCTTGGCCAAACAAACGCGCCGCTTCTTCCCTCAGCTTCTCTTGAGCCCTCCGCCGTCAAACTCGCGCTCTCTTGGTCCACGTTTTCTGTCTAGCCAACAAGCTCGAGTACCCCGGCGCGCAACAAAGCTGCGTTCGACCTGCCACCCCACGGAGCCCCTTTGGCATCGACGATAATATTGTCACTATTGCTATCCAGGATCGTGTCGACACTGGCACCCTTCTTTCAGCTCCAATCTCCCTAGTCCCACCCAGGCAGTGCTGCCAGCAATCCAAAGCATAGCATCCTCATCTATCAAAGCTTCAACATGGCGCCGTTAACTCGACGCCGCTCGGCCCGTCTAGCCAGCGGCACCCCCAAGGTAAGTGGAAGGAAAGGAGGGCAGAGAATGATCGAAGAAGAGAGAGGATACTTCGACGAAAGCACGAGAGCCAGCCATGGAAACTGACGATCTGCCTGTCGTTGTAGCCTCAAGGCGCTACGGCCCCAGGACTAGATTCTCTAGCCGAGCACCAAGAAAGTCAGCAAGAGCTCGTCTCGCCGTCACGGGACATGCTTCCTCCACGCACGCCGGCTGGGTCGTCGCCCACCAAGCCGTCCAAGTCGGATATGCACCCGGGCAAGACGAATGCCCAAAAGGCACCACCGTCGTCCGCTCTCCGCCTCGGCTTTGCCGACATCCGCGCCGTGGAACAGGAAAGCCCTACGACCGCCAAGGCCAACAAGATCAACCGAGGCAACGCCGTTGGCGTCCCCGCGTCGGATGCAGCGGCACCACAGCACACGCCTTCCCAGAGGCGGACGCCACTTGCGTCCATCTCGCCGTTTACCTTTCGTTTTTCGCGACACAAGGGTGCAAAGACACCGGCAAAGACACCGACAAAGACGCCTGACGACGACGTTACTGGCGCTGTGGAGGAGGACACACCAGCCATAACGACCACGAGTCTCGATCTCGGCCTCAGCGACGAGGCACGGCGCATGATGGAAGAGCTACGCGAAGAAGCACAGAAGATCCGCGCCGATCTTGAGGCGCAGCGCGAGAAGGAAAAGGCACTTGCTGCTGCAGAGGAGGGTGTCAATGGCGGCCGCAGGATTGCCAAACCCACGAGCCGGGCCGGCCGCTTCAGCGCTGCACACACAGCAGAGTTCAGTAAGATGGATTCCATTGCAAACCACCCGTCGGCATTCCGCGCAGCTCGCTTTACCCCCGTCAAGGCTACGGCGAACGCCAGCACCTACAGCAGCACGCCGGGCATCTCGAGCCAGGCCCGTGGTCTTAAGCGGACCCAGTCCAAGGCGAATCTGGACGAAACGCCGAACCACAAGACCACGAAAACCCCAGCGCCGCCTACGCCCGCTGTACCAACAGTACAAACCGCGAAAAGACAAGAGCAACACGCTCCGCAAAGCGTTCGCAAGGGCAATCTTCTCTTCCCCCCAGCGGCACCGTCGGACGAGCAACCCATGTCGGCTGCCAAGCGCCTTAAGCAACACCTTGGTGATGACGCTTCCAGCAGCCGGCCCGTGTCGCGGGACGGAAGCTCTCTGCCGCGGCCTGCTGCAACGACTGGCAGCGTTTCCAGCCTCCACCGTTCGCACACAACGGCATCTCTCCTGACACCCACAAAGGCCTCCCTGGCACGATCTGCCAGCGTTAGGACGCCTGGGACAAATGCCCAGCATCTAAAGACACCCAACAATGGTCCCTCGCACGTCTTCTCGTCGCTGAAGACATCTGCTACAACCAACAACCTGTACCCTTTGACTGGCAGACCTGCTAAAGCTGAAGACCATGCTGCGGCTGCGAACGACAGCAAGGCTGCGGCTCCAACACCCCGCTGGGGGGTAATAAAGGGAAGCCATGCCAGTGTTCCGATGGCCCATCATGTGGCTACTACGGGTGCGGGTGCAACACGGGCTGCCCCTTCGGTAGCGATAGCTCCTCCAACGGTTATGGCATTCTCCAAGACGCCGGCGCCACCTCGGCCAGAAGCCAGGCAGCTGCCGCGGTTTCCGGCGACAACACCCCGTCGCAAGCTGGTCAAGCATGTGGCATTTACGCCCAATACGCAGAGGGAAGTGCTGTTGGAACGGTCGCCCACTCTCTTCCGATCAGCTATACCTCGATCGGCCCTGAAGCCTCATGCAGCGGCTTCGGGATCTGGGCCGGACGCAGGCTACTCGCCAAGTACTCGTCGCCGGTTTGGCGCAGCGATTTTCTATCCTGACCTCTCGGGGCATGAGCTTTTGAAGGGCTCGGAATTCAGTGCCGACACAGCGGGGGATCAGCTTGAGGCGGCAGAAACTTCGGCTTTCTCGCCGTCCGTGAGGCTAGTGCACCCACCACTGCCTTCGGTCCCAGGCACGTTTACGTTCCGCAGCGACAAGACAATAAGCTTCGGCCCAACTTCACCGACGGGCTTCGGCTCCTCGCCCGGTCAGGCGAGCATTCGCCAGGTTCGGTCCTCGACGCTGGGGTTACCTAAGATCCCAGGCAGCTTTCCTGGCAGTGTGTCGAGCGAACTGTTCACCGCCCTTGTGCCAACAGACGGCCCCAACAAGGAAAATACACGCCCGGTCGCCATCAACGGGATTCCGCACGGCATCACGAACAAGAAGCGCCACCGTGTCAGCGAGGCCGAGGAGGAGGCTGAGCAAGAGGCGGCAGAGCGCGCCGCCAAGAAACGCAAGAACGAGCCTGTTCCCGAGGGCGAGGCGTTGCTGGCACCTCGGCTTGTCGGGAAGGCTGGTGGCAATTTGATCCGCACCCCACACAAGGCGATACCATCTAAGCAGCCGGCCTTCTCTGGTACAGCTCCTGGCGGACGGACCCCGGGGTCAGTGGCGAAAAAGCGGCCGGTACTGAGCCTGAGTCGACTCAACAGCCTGGCACGGCCGAAGCAGCGGAAGTAACTCGGAAAGTCTCTGCACAGAGAGTTGAGAAGCGGCGTATTGGTCATGGCTCTACGAACCAATCTTGACATTTGGCATTTTGAGAGGAAGGATTTGGACTGGGCGTTTTTTGGGTTTCTGATTTTCTTTCATCTTCGTTTTTCAGCAGAATGTTTTCAGACGGGCAGCTGCCTCACGAGTGTGGCGTTGGCAATCGTCGTCATCTAAATCTGCGTGTATGATAGCTTCTCATCAGATTGGAACCATGGAGCAACAAGGAAGCGGAACTGCACTGAGATTGGGGACTGGTCGTCGGAGGGAGAGGCATCGAGTTGCAGGAGTAAAATGTTGGATTTTTTGACCGGCGATTGCTGTGAACGAAGCTTGTGTGGGACGGGGACAAAAACCGATGACATAAGCTGAAAGGCACCAGGCACAGGACGCGAGCCAATCACAGAGCTCATTGTCTGCTGCAAGCATCTCAACGGTAATTTTGCTTTGTTTTGCGGTCAACGATCTCGCGGCGCGACAACCACCCCCAACGTGATGGCCATCTCACAGCACCGGAACAAATAATAACATGGTCGTCCTGAGCGTGCGACGACGACGACGACAACACAAATGCAGTGCTATACGGAGTTGACGCCGCCCACGGGTGTCACGCACTCGCTGACGCTCGCCCTGACGTCGGCCCAGGCCAGCAATCTCGTGGTGGCCAAGTCGTCCCTGCTGCAGGTGTTTGTCACCAAGACTATTGCCGGCGATATTGACGGGGCCGCGTCGGCAGACGCCAGTGCCAATTCCACACATGTCGTCGACCGACTCGAAAAAGGAGGGGACAACAACCCTGAGCACCACCATGGGCCTGACACGTCCTTCCTGGGCGGTGACGCGGCGCTGCTCCGCACTGACCGCGGCCTGGTGACCAAGCTCGTGCTCGTGGCCGAGTTCTCGCTAGCTGGCACGGTGACGGGATTGGCGCGCATCCAGCTGGCCGGCGGCGGCGGCGGCGGCACGCGGTCCGGGGGCGACGCGCTGCTCCTTGCCTTTAAGGACGCGCGGCTGAGCCTGGTCGAGTGGGACCCGGCGACCAACGGCCTGAACACGCTATCCATCCACTACTATGAGCAGGACGAGCTGCAAGGCGCGCCGTGGGCGGCGCCCGTCAGCGACTATGCCAACTACCTGGTGGCGGACCCCGGCAGCCGGTGTGCGGCGCTCCGGTTTGGCGCGCGCAACCTAGCCATTCTACCCTTTCGGCAGGCCGACGATGACGACGATGACGACGATGGTGATGGCGATGGCGACGGCGATGGCAACCAAAACAACGACAAAGCAGAGGACGTGGACATGGACGACGACTGGGACGAAGAGCTAGACGGGCCGCGACCGGCCAAGGTGGGCAAGACGGCAGCCGATGGAAGTCCGAGAGCGGGCCGTACTGGAGGTGCTGGTGGTGCTGGAGCAACAACGGCAACGTCGGCCGTCATCACCGGGCCTGGCGGCGCCGCCACGATGGAGGACACGCCGTTTTCACCGTCGTTTGTGCTGCGGCTGTCGAACCTGGACCCGACGCTGCTGCACCCGGTGCACCTAGCCTTCCTGCACGAGTACCGCGAGCCGACTTTTGGCATCCTGTCGTCGGCGGTGGCGCCGTCCAGCGTGCTGGGCCGCCGCGACCGGCTGTCGTACATGGTCTTCACGTTGGACCTGCAGCAGAAGGCGTCGACGACGATCCTGTCGGTGGCCGGCCTGCCGCAGGACCTGTTTCGCGTCGTGCCCGTGCCCTCGCCGATTGGTGGTGCGCTGCTGCTGGGCGCCAACGAGCTGATCCACATTGACCAGTCGGGCCGCGCCAACGGCGTGGCTGTCAATGCCTTTGCCAAGCAGGGCACGTCCTTTGCAAGCCTGGCCGACCAGTCCGATCTGGCGCTGCGCCTCGAGGGCAGCAACTTGGAGGTGCTGGCCGCCGAGACCGGCGAGTTGCTGCTCGTCCTTCACGACGGCCAGCTCGCACTCGTGACGCTCGTCGTGGACGGGCGCGCGGTGTCGGGCGTGCATATCAAAATGTTGGCGACGGCCGACAGTGGCGATGACGGCGACGCTAGCCCCCTCCTCACCGGCGTGTCCACGCTCAGCCGTGTGGGCCGACAATCACTCTTTGCCGGCAGCGATGCGGCAGACTCGGTCATCCTGGGATGGTCGCGAATCCCCAAGACGAAGACGGCGGCGGCGGCGGCGACCCGAAAACGGCGGCTGGTCAGGTCTGGCGATGACATCTACGGCGACGATGGCGAGGATGAAGAGAGGGAAGAGGGCGAGGCGTTTGAGGACGAGGATGAGGACGAGGACGACGTGGATGTTGACCTGGACGATCTCGTCGACGACGACGACTTGTACGGCGACGACGGCCCGTTGTCCGCGCCGGCCGCGAACAAGAAAAGCCGCGATGGTGCTGGCGGTCGCGGCGGCAGCGGTCGAGGCCGATTGGGTGGTGGCGGCGACCTGCACTTCCGGATTCACGACCGCCTGACCAGCATCGCGCCGATTCGCGCCATGACCTATGGAAAGCCCGCGCTGACGGGCGAGGCGGCCAAGCACGCGGCGTCGGAGCAGAAGACGCGCAGCGAGCTCAGCCTGGTGTGTGCAGTCGGCCGCGGCCGTGCGGGGGCGCTGGCGGTGTTGAACCGCTGGATCCAGGCAGAGCCGATTGGCGTGTTCGACTTTCCCGAGGCACAGGCGCTGTGGACAGTATATGCATCGCGGCCGATTCCCAAGATGCTGCAGGGCGACAAGGGCGGCAGCAAGGGCGGGGGTGGTGGCGGCAGTTTAGGCGACGACTACGCGTCGCCGGCGGCGCAGCACGACAAGTTTATGATTGTTTCCAAGGAGGATGCGGACGGCTTTGAGACGTCGGACGTGTACGCGGTGACGGCGACGGGCTTTGAGAAGCTGACAGGCACCGAGTTTGAGCCGGCGGCGGGCTTCACGGTGGAGGTGGGCACCATGGGCCGACACAAGCGCATCATCCAGGTGCTCAAGTCGGAAGTGCGGTGTTACGACGGTGATCTGGGCCTGTCGCAGATCCTGCCCATGGTCGACGAGGACACGGGCGCGGAGCCGCGCGTGCTGAGTGCCAGCGTGGCCGACCCCTACCTGCTGCTGATCCGCGACGACGCGAGCGCGGTTGTGGCCGAGATGAACAAGGACCTGGAGCTCGAGGAGATGGAGCGCGACGACGGCAGTGGCCTCGCGTCGGCCAAGTGGGTGGCGGGGTGTCTCTACAACGACACCAACGGCGTGTTTTTCCCGGCCGAGGCATCGCCGGAGGCAGGCAAGGAGGCAGGCAAGGAGTCAGGCAAGGTGTCGGACAACATTTTCATGTTCCTGCTGAGTGCGACGGGGCAATTCCATGTGAGTCTCTCCCCCTCTCTCTCTCTCCCTCTCCCCCCTCTTTCCCTTTACTGACCTCTCAGATCTTCTCCCTTCCTTCCCTAAAACAAGTGTACGTGGCCGATGGCCTCTGCTACGTCCCTCCGGTACTATCGGCCGACTACACGCCACGTCGCGGCATGGCCAAGGAGCGTCTGACGGAGTTGTTGGTTGCCGATCTCGGCGACACAGTGGAAAAGTCGCCGTATCTATTGCTGCGCCATGCCAACGACGACATTGCCATCTACCAGCCCATCCGAGCAGCATCAGGAGGCGAAACAAAAAGCAGCCTACGTTTCGTGAAAGTTACCAACAGCGTATTTGCCAAGAGTCCCCCGTCGCAACAGCAGCGACAGGGTGACGACAGCGACAACGAAAGCGGCAGCGACGGCGTTCTCCAGCAGGCGCGGCGCCTGCCTCTCCGTGCCTGCGGCAACATTGGCGGCTACAGCACGGTGGTGCTGCCGGGGCCGTCGCCGAGTTTTGTGCTCAAGTCGGCCAAGTCAACGCCCAAGGTGATGGGATTGCAGCAAGGCGCCGCAGTGCGCAGCATCAGCTCGTTCCACACGCGGGGCTGCGAGCGAGGATTTATCTATGTGGACGCCGAGGGCACGAGCCGGGTGTGCGCGCTGCCGGCGGCGACGGCGACGGCGACGACGAGTCTGGTGGAGCTGGGCGTGAGCGTGCGCAAGGTGGCGCTGCACATGGACGCGGGGGCGGTGGCGTACCACGCGGCAGGCGAGGCGTACGTGGTGGGGGCGGGCGTGCCGGAGGCGTTTGAGCTGCCCAAGGACGACACACAGCGGCCGGATTGGGTCAAGGAGAACATTGGGTTCAAGCCGGTGGTGGAGCGGGGCCGGGTGGTGCTGGTGAGCGCGGCCAGCTGGACGGTGATCGACACGGTGGAGCTGGAGGCGTGCGAGGCGGTGCTGTGCGTGGAGGTGCTGAGCCTGGAGGTATCGGAGGCGACGCATGAGCGCAAGGAGCTGGTGGCGGTGGGAACGGCGATTGCGCGGGGCGAGGACCTGGCGGTGCGGGGGCGGGTGTACGTGTATGACGTGGTGTCGGTGATTCCAGAGCCAGGACGGCCGGAGACGAACCGCAAGCTCAAGCTGGTGGCCAAGGAAGACATCCCGCGCGGAGCGGTGACGGCGCTGTCGGCGATCGGCACGCAGGGTTTGATGCTGGTGGCGCAGGGGCAGAAATGCCTGGTGCGGGGGCTCAAGGAGGACGGCACGCTGCTGCCCGTGGCGTTTATGGACATGAACTGCTACGTGACGAGCGCCAAGGAACTGGCGGGCACGGGCCTGTGCGTGATGGCGGACGCCTTCAAGGGTGTCTGGTTCACGGGCTACACCGAGGAGCCGTACAAGATGATGCTGTTTGGCAAGAGCAACACGCGGCTGGAGGCCATCAACGTGGACCTGCTGCCGGACGGCAAGGACTTGTTCATTGTGGCGGCAGATGTGGACGGCAACCTGCACGTCCTGCAGTTTGACCCAGAGCGTGCGTTACCTCCCTTCTCTTGTCGTCTTTTGTCGTCTTTCCCCACTAACGCCGCACTCTCCAGATCCCAAATCTCTACAGGGCCATTTGCTGCTGCACCGCGCCACGTTCTGCACGGGCGCCAATTTTGCCACGAGCTCGCTGCTGCTGCCGTCGACCTCGCCACACGACGGCGAGGGCGCCGGGCATGCGAACGGGCACGCGAACGGGCAGGACGACACCGACGGCACCAACGGAACTGTTGACACCACCCTGCCGGCACCCCAGCACCTCCTGCTGGCCAGCCCGACAGGCGTGTTGGCAGCGCTGGCGCCGCTGGCGGAGGCAGACTACCGGCGGCTATCGTCTTTGGCGGGACAGCTGGCGACATCGCTGGGCCACACTGCGGGGCTCAACCCCAAGGGCTACCGTTCAGCAGCAGGGGGGAGCGCGGCCGTGCAGGCGCCCGGGGTGGACGCGGCGGTGGGCCGCAGCGTGGTGGACGGCGTGCTGCTGGCGCGGTGGGCCGAGCTGGGGTCGGGGCGGCGCGGCGAAATAGCTGGGCGGGTAGGCTTTGCGGGGGCAGCAGACGTGCGGGCGGCGCTGGAGGGTGTGCTGGGGTGGACACGGATGGGATATTTCTGATTTAGAGGTATGTACGTGGAGCAACAGTTGAAGATGCATCTAACGAGAAGGAGAACAAGGAGAACAAGGAGAATAAGGAGAACAAGGAGAACAAGAACAAAAGGAGAACAAAGAAAGAGAAACAAACAAAACAATAGTCATTGCATCGTCGAATGCGACAGCCCTCACCCCGTCAAGTCCCGGTCGTGCAGCATCTGCCACTTGTCGTGGACGGCGTCAATGTGTGTCCGCAGCTGCTCGGCCGTCTCGTACGTCTGCGCGCATCCGCTCGACGTGCACAGCACGCAGCCGTAGGAGGTGCCGGAGGCTGTTGAGGCTGCTGCCGTCCCCTCGCAGTGGCTCTTGGCCAGGAAGCGCCGCGACAGCGCAAAGCCCTCCTTGAGCGCTAGGCGGCGGTCGCCTCCGCGCCGCTCTCCGCGCCGGGACTCGCCCGACCGCTCGCCTGGCCGCTCGCCTGGCGATTGCAGGTCGTCCGCCCACCGGAACCCGCACCGGCACCGTCGCGCATCTGGAATGGGCCGCCGCACGTCCACCTGCAGCGCCATGGCCTCGGGACAGAAGATGTGGAAGACGCTATTGGTGGGCCGCACCGTGGTGGTGGCGGACGCAACAGCTGCTGCGGTATTCTTCCCCTTCTTGCCAAGGCGGTGCAGGCCTGCCACGCTGACACTGCTGAGCGGGCCTGGGCCGTCGTCGTCGTCGTCGTCCTCCTCCTCCTCCTCCTCGTCGTTGTTCGTATTGCTGGCACCACATCCCGAGTCCATCGACGGCGAGGGTTGGTGGTGGCCCGACGCCTTCTTGCGGCCGGCCTTTTGCCCTCGACGACCGCCCCCGACCATGGCAGGCAGCGGTGGCACCGGCGGTAGCAAGGCCAGTTCTTTGGGCGTCAGCGGCGGCGACGGCGGCTCGGACTGGAAGACCAGCGGGCCCGACAGGACGGACCAGGCGGTGGTGCGGGCGTCGTCGTCGAGGGGGACCAGCCAGCGCATCGAAGGTGCAGCCGACGCTTGCGGCGGCAGGTCGTCGTCGTCACCGGGAGATGGAGGTAGCGGTGGCGGTGGGGGGGTAGGAAACGGAAAAGAAAAGCGGCCAGTGTTTGGCAAGACTGCTGGCACATCACCACCGTCACCGCGCTTCTCGTCCCGTGCGGGCGATCGCCACTTGGGCACGGGCAGCTCACGCGGGAGGTTGGCCGTCGAGCCACTGACCGGCGCTTGGCCTCCTGCCCCGTCAGGCCCTCGGCCGCCACCCCCGTTCTCGAGCACCATGCGGCGGTACTGGTCGACCAGGGCCTGGATGGCGGTGATGCGCGCGGTCTCCGAGGCTTGCAGGATGGCGTGGATGTCTAGGGGGCCGCCGGTGGCGCGTGTCAGGATGGCGACCTGGTCGTTCAGCAGGTCGCACTGGGCTGCGAGGGCACGGCGGGTGGCACTGTCGCCAACAGCGAAGCGGTGGCCCAGCAAGGCAACGCCGACGCTGCAGGCTTCACGGGTGCGGGCGCCGAGGCGCAGAGAGGTGGTAAGGGCGCAGTTGGTGGTTGTGGGAGGGGGAGGGGGAGGAGGAGCTGCTTTTGGTGTTTTTGTTTTTGTTTTTCCCGCCTTGGTTGTCCTGCGATGCGCCATCGGCTCTTTCTCTCTCTCTTTCGACTCTCTCGGCGCTTCCGGTTTACAATAGTGGTTGGCGCGCTCGCGGCCGGTCTTCCACTGAGTGTAGAGGCGGGCAGCGAGGTCAAAGGCGGCGCTGAGGTCGCCAACGAGGCCAGTGACGGAGGCGTCTGCTGTAGCCATGGTGATCTGGGCAAGGGTATGGGCAAGACCAAGCGTTTGTTACATGTCTGCGTTGGGTATTGAGTGGAAGGTGAAGGTAGAGGAAGGAGGAAGCAAAGTCCAGAAATCAAGGTTGTTTCAAAGGGGGAGGGACGGGAACGCGCAGGGATCTGACGATCTAAACGGCTGGAGGTGTTTATAGGACGAACCCCGAAGGATGTAATACAGGTCTTGTCTTATCTATTTGCTGGGGTCCTGGTGCCTTTCCGCCTTGGGACGAGCGTGAGGGCTATTCGGTCAGAGGTCTTGGCAAGGATGGTGCAAAGAAAGAGAAGAAGAATGAATGGGAGAAATGGGAGAGAACCGAGTAGAAGGGAGATGAAGGAAGAGAAAAAGAAAGAAGAGAAAGAAAAAGACTCTGTTTACGGGGTACTCCTGACACCAACTCAGGGGCTGAAGACATAAACGCCAGTTGGATGGTCGTAGGATTGGCTCGATAAGAAAAGGAGAAGCTGGGGAAGTTTGATGATGGTTCAGCCGCAGCTAAGTGCGCCTCGGAGAAGACGAGCGCATTTCATGTGCAGACATGTGCCCAGAGACTTTAGCTAAATCTAAGATGAGAATGAAAAAAGTAAAAAAAATATGCGTCCGCGAAAGCCTGATATTTCTGCATCATGGCAGACTGAACTTCCCCGCAAGAGCGGACTTCTCACGAACGCGCTTACGCTTACCTAAACGCGTCACTGAATCCCACCATGCAGACACCCAATCCAGCGCGCTTCCGCATGCCGCGCCGGCCGGACCGGCTGCCCGCTGCTGGCTTGGACGAGGGTGCCTCGCCATCGATGCCGTCGATGCCGTCGACGCCGAACACCGGTGTCCACCGACGTCTCTCGGCGCGCTTTGCACCATCCTGGCGACAGCAGACGAGAGGCGGCGACGACAACGGCCACGGCCACGGCGGCGACGACGTGATTGAGGAAGGCAGCTCACCGCCCACGACCAAGACGCCGCCCACGACCAGGACGGCAGCTGAGCGGCAGCGACAGCAACAAAGACTGTCGGAGGACATTGAAGAGGAAGAGGAACATTGCCATCGTGACGAGGCTCTTCCCCAATCGCAGCCGTTTCCATCCCACCACTACGTGGCAACGCGCGTACAATCGTCGGTGCGGCCCCCGAAGAGGCGGTGGCTGTTTGAATCGCCAGTTCTGATTGCGAGCTCGTCATCATCAGAGGACGAGCAGGAGGAGGGAGGGGGCGGCGGCGGCGGCACAACGAGGAAAGGCGTGCTTCTCAAGCGACAGCGGCGGCATTGGGCCGCCGGTGAAGACATTGTCGATGAGGACAGCAGTGATGAGGACGGTGATACTGACGGTACCGGTGGCGGAGACGACCACGAGAACGGGAGCGAGACGGCCGGCTTCACCCGAGACGGCTTGTCCGACGACTCGCTCGACGACGGCCACGCAAGACTGCCGCAGCAGCAGCACCGCATTGCCACAGCCTTCCAGAGGGCCCGCCGGCTGTTTGTGCTGCCCAGGCGACAAGCCGTCGAGGAGGGGGGGGACGGCGAGGACGACAGCGAGGACGACAAGCGCCCACGGACATGGCCGACGGGACAGACAGGACTGACTGAACCGACAGGACCGACAGGACCGACAGGACCGACAGAACCGACAGAACCGACTACACATGCAGACGCAGACGCAGACGCAGACGCAGTTGCAGACAACGACAGCATGTATCAGCCACCGCCAGACTTTTTCTCGCCGCAGAGGCCGCGGCGAGTCCGAGGGCGAGGTTGGCAAGGGAAACGGAAGCGCATGCCGCACCACGCCGCCGCCGAGGAGGATGCCGGAACAGAAGGCACAGCCGACAGTCCTGCTGCCGCCGCTGCCGCCGCCGCCGCTGCCGAAGCCGCCGCCATTGACGCCCCGGAGCAATACGTCCCAGGCGGCTTGGCGGCCGAGCTGCGCGACTGGCTGTTGCAGATCAAGAGCACTGCTGGCCTCGACTTTGGCGACCCCTTGGAGAGAGATCTCCGCGGCTTCGTCGTAGACGAGGCCCGGCGACACCGGCTCGGCCTCTTGTCTCTTGTGCATGGTCGCGGTCTTCGAGACGGGGGGGATGGCGCTGCGCCCTGCCACCTGCTGCTGGCCGGCCCAGGGCGACACGATCGCTTGGCAGCTAGCCGGCGGCACTCTACGGCAAATGCACATCCGGACCACGGCCGCTTCCTAGACAGAGGCACCGTGGTGTCGATTGCGCCGCCCATCTGGGAGGCCCGTCTCGGCGGGCGGCCGTGGATTGTGGCCTGTGATTGGGCGGGGGATTTGGGAGACAAGGCTGGCTAGGTAGTTGGCCCACTGTAAATACAACGACAAACCTCGTATTTGGGCTTCTGCCAACGACCTTGCCTCTGCCAACGACCTGCCCTGCTGAAATGATCGCCTCTCTGCCGGCCAGCTCCAGACGAATACACAGTCTAGCCGTCACAGTATGCTGTCGCGCCGCCACTCTTTGGCCACAGCGCGTCTCGGCTTCATCATGGCAACGCAGCAGCAGCAGCACATTGGCGGCCGCGACCAGAGCGACTGCCACCGCCGACGAACCTTTGCGCATCCTCTTCTGCGGCTCCGATGACTTTAGCTGTGCTTCTCTGCAGGGCCTGTACGATGAGATGCAGCAGCAGCGGCCCGCGCCCGCTCGTATCGAGTCCATTGCCGTCGTCGTGCGGCCGGCCAAGCGAACGGGCCGCGGCTTCAAGACAGTTGTCGAGAGTGCGTCTTTCTCAACCCAACCCCTCTTCTCTTCCCTCTAACTGTCAAAGGTCCGGTCAAGCGCCTCGCGACCGCCCTCGGCCTGCCCGTGCACGAACGCGACACCTTTACCGGGTGGAGTCCCGGCGCCGCCTCGCCCAACCTCATTGTCGCCGTCTCCTTTGGCCTTTTTGTCCCCCCCCGCCTCCTCCGGGCTGCTCGCTACGGCGGCCTCAACGTCCACCCGTCGCTGCTGCCCGACCTGTACGGCGCCGCACCCATAGAGCACGCCATTCTCTACGGCCGCCCGCGCACCGGCGTCACCATCCAGACGCTCGACGAACGCACCTTTGACGGCGGCAGGCGCCTGCTGCAGGGACCTTGGAACTCTCGGGCAGCGCAAGACGTGGACGCGCAAGCCGACGCCTTTTTGCCTATCCCGCCCCGCGCTACCGCTGCCGACCTTGCCCGTGTGCTGGCGCCCCTGGGTGCCCAGATGCTGGTCGAGGTGCTGCGGCGCGGCCTCTACCTACCAGGCGTGTCGTCCTCTCCTTCAACATCGTCTTCCACCACCACACGCACGCCCCTGCCCGCCCCCAAGCTGACAAAAGCCGACCGCCAGATACGCTGGCGCGGCGTGTCAGCCGCCTCGGCTGCCTTGGCAGCTCCGACACCCCCGGCCCTGGCGATCGACCGCCAGGCGCGGGCGCTGGGCGCGTTGTGGACGCACGTGGTGGTGACCAAGGCGGCAGCAGCTAGAGGAGGAGGAACCGGCACAGACGAAAGAGCCACGAAACGGGCCATCCTAGAGGACATTGAGCTCGTGGCCTGTCCAGAGGTGTTGCTGCAAGCGCTGCGAACCAGGGGACAGCTGCAGATGACAGAGCAAGCGCTGCGAACCAGGGGACAGCTGCAGATGATAGAGCAAGCAGAGCCGTCCGGCGCGACACCCGGCCACCTGACACCCGTCCGCATGCTGACAGTGGTCCAGCGAAAGACTGACCGTAGTGGCACGACAGAACAAACAGCCACGCTGCCGTTTGTCAAGGACGGCCGGAGTATTGTCGTGCCGGTGGGCTTGGTCGTAGACGGCAGCGTTGAGAACGACACCTGTGCTCGTACCAACACTGTATGCCTCCGCATTGGCAGCGTCAAGATGGAGGGTGACCGGACCCGGTCTGCCGCGCGGGTCTTGCTGGAGCCGGCTGCGAGCAGAGATGTCGATTGGACGCAGGTATCATGGGACGTCGTTGTGCGACAGAGCAAGGAGCAACAAGCAAACAAGTAAAAACGTATGGGCATTGGACTTCAAATTTGTTGCCCTAGCTATGGTACACCGTGACATGACCCGAACAACGCAAATGATGATTTCGTTATATGTTGCGAGCCGCGCAATATATCATCAGACTAGAATACATTCGCGTCGCCGTCAAGTCGCCGGCTCTTGCCCGTTCCCGTGGGGGAAGAAAGAGGCCGGCTTTCCTTCGTCGCAGAAGAGAAAAATAAGAAAGAAAAAAAATCGTATCCCTTTCCCCATGTTCCATATTACATACCATTTCGAGTGGTTTTCCGCCGTAAGATCATACACATGCCGCAACATGTTCTGTTAAACATGGTCCGTTTCCATCGTCCATTCCCAGTCAACACATACTCGAGGAATCAGTTATCCTTGTCAACACTGTCCTCGGACGACGACGTCGTCGAGCGGACAACGTCGTCGTCGTCCTCAAGAGGCCCGTGGACGTCCTCTTCAAAGACCGGCTCCGGCTCGTTGACGTCAAACTTGGTCTTGAAGTTGCGAATGTCTGTCGTCATCGAGCTGCTGTTGGACCGGCGACGAGCATTGGTAAAGTTGAACTGCTCGTCGACCACCTCCTCGCCCATGGAGCCCCAGTTGCCCTTGCCGTTGCCATTCTTCTTGGTCTTCTTTGGGTCCGTGTCGGCAAAGCCGTTCTTGGCAAAGAACTTGGGGATGTTGTCCTCGGGCGAGTATCCCTCGGCGAGCTCACCACGCGGGCGGTCGTTGAACTTGTGAGAGCGAGTCACTGGTGGCATGTTAGAGGTCTGCAGAGTCTCAGGATGATAGGCACAGAGGGTAGTCGATGGAATACTGACTGGTGATGGATAAAGGATAGATGAAGGATAGAATAAAGGATGGGATGAAGGATGATAGATGGAAGGAGGAAAGACTGGGTGTCTGAGAAAACGCTGGGGGATTTGGCCTTTAAACGAATAGTGTGCGGGGTCAGGGGACAGGAGAGATGAGGAGGTACGTATCGACAAACGGGAGCAACGACACAGGGGACTTCAGGACAAGTGCCAGGACGCAGAGATAGCAAAGTCGAGGAAGACTAGAGAGAAAGACTTACTTGTTGGTTTTGATACGTCACGGATGATAAGTGCCCGGTAGAGGGATGTCCAGGACAAAGGTGGCCGATGGCGAGAAGTGATGGAAAAGAGGAGAGGTGACAAGAACAAAGAGATCGACAGTCAGCGTGAACTGAGAGACAATTGCGTGATTGGTTCGTTGAGGTAGTGGATGAGCGGCTGCAAGAGAGCGTCAAGCTTGCGGTTGAATGGTGTTTGGTGATGGTGTGAAGGAGATGGTGAAAAGGAGATGGATGAAGGGGATGGTGTGAATCAGAATGGAATGGTGTGGGAGGCGTGAGCTCTTATGTGCCGACGGACATCGCCCGGGGAAAGAAGCTCAACAGATGGTCCACTGCAGCCTCCCCTGGCTCGGTCACCCCCACCCCCCAGGTCAGACGAGCGTTGTTTTGGCGGGAGTGACGTCTCGTCTCCTATTGGGGCGCTGTCGCGTGACCTGACGCAACGAGCTGCACCCCCTTTTCGGAGGGCGGGAGCAGGCGGACAGAAAGATGCTTCTGGCGGTTTCTTCCTTGGCGCCGGGCAATAGTACGATAGAGACTCCGTAACACCTTAACGAGAACGGCAAGCTGCACAGCGCAATCAAAACGATTGGGATCCGCGTGGCAACAAGGACATGCTTCTGAGACAAGGCTGTTGACTCAATTGGCCTGGGAAAACGTCGCCACTTCGTTTCCTTCCCCAGCCCAAGACTTTCACTTTCGCATCTCTCTTCTCTCCTCTCTTCCCTTCTCTTCTCTCTCTTCTCTCTCTTCTCTCTCTGACATCAGTGACCCACTCGAGCTTTATCGCCTCTTCCATCTCCCTATCCTGCCAACCCATCGCGTGGTTGGACAAAGGTCCACCCCCTGCTCGATACCCCGCAATATTGGCCCGCAGGGTGTGGGTCGCAGAAAGCGCCAGAAGGCTGTGCTACCGTCCACTGTCTTGCACTGCTCTCTGCCCTGTGGTGCAGCGAGACCCACAGCCCGCGTGAGCAAAATCAGTCACACAAAGAAAACAGCCGGACCCTGGAACGAGCGGCTCAGGTAATCCCCTCAAGTGACCTGTTTTCTGACCTGTGCTGGAATGAAGACCCTGGCCATCTTCTTCTTCTGCAGGAACACGAACTAGGAAAACGTTGGGAACGGCAGTGAAGCCAGAGCTAACGAGGTCACACGGCGGTCTTCGTCTTGATCGCCCTCCAAGCATTTCTCAACGCAATGCTCGAAACACTCGGCAGCCCTGACTTGTTTGATAATGAGCAGCTCTTATTGCCAAAGGCACGCTCGTTACTCCGTAGATTGCCGTCGTACGAACTGCTTGTCGATGGCGTGACTCAGGTGCCTGGGAGGATGTTGGAGTACGGAGTCGGAGTACATGTAGACACTTGTCCACTGCCTGTCGCGTCCGAAGGCACGGGATATTCAGGCATTAATCTCAGCCAGTCCCACAATGACATCGTCGACCGCGTAAGCTTCAATCTCGACCCTTTCGAAAGAAGACAAGGCACCGACATCGGAGGACAGCCTTGTTTCTTTGACTCAGAAGCTATTCCGTGTTTGCGATTGAAGCCAAGGAGCTATGAAGCTATGGAAGAGCGCGGAAGCCGAAGCTGCAGAAGCCGAAGCTCTGGAAGCTTGATGCTGCGAGGAATCGATAGAAGCTCGAAACCGCAAAAGGCAAATGACCAAAGCGTGCTGATGCCGACTCATCCCGAGGACCTCAACCACGAGAACGCCCGAGAAGAGAATGTCCGAGAGTCAAGCTTTACTCCGTATTTTACTCCGTACATGTACGGAGTAACACATTATGTCCGTGCTGGTTAAAGAGTCCAGCCGCCGCCGGCCGACAGTTTGATTCGCTGCCAAAAAGCTTGTCTCGTGATGCTTAAGGTGAACTCTTGGTCAAAGAAAGACTCTCTCCAACCCCTGGACCTAGGACAGCCTTCCAGTTGCACACATATCAACAGCATGCAAACGAAACATGTACCAAATTTACCCATGATGTATCTTCCCAAGAAACAGGTTGTACACGTACAAAAAACCCAACCCAGTGCCTCACGGCTCCGCACCTAAAGAAAGAAGGCGTTCTCCTGTCCTCCTTGGGCAAGCCCAGATGCGAGCCAGAGTCGCCTGTCGAGACAGACTCTTCTCATCATGTCTGTGGATTCTAGTTCCTCTCACTGCTGCCCCCACCCACAGCGAACGTGTCCCTCAATGGCGTCCCCATTCATCCTCATGCGTCCCCATGCGTCCTCATGCGTCCTCATGCGTGCCACAGCTTGCTGACCAGCTCCGTGATGCCGACGTCGTTCGTCTCGAATTCGTACAGGCCCACACCCACCAGCGCCGTAATGCCGTTCAGCGTCCATGCCAGCGTCCGGTTCCAGCCGGGGAACCGCCGCTTCGGGATGTAGTCCGTCACCAGCACCTTCAGGCCCAGGTGCGAGTGCACCAGCACCAGCGCTGCAAAAATGGCGTCCAGCGTCGGGTTCAGCGAGCCGGCAGCAAACGGCGCCACTGTCAGCGGCACAATGCCGGCGGCCACGAGGCGCTCGAAGCTCCAGTGGTAGGAGCCGTGGCTTGGGTTCGCATGCGGCACGGGAACGGCGTCGTTGACTGAATCATGTTTGTTAGAAAAAAGGGAACGGAGAGGGCAGGGCAAGGTATAGAAGCATCTTCTCCTGTCTTACCTCCACCGTGAATAACCTCTGCAGAAGATTGTTAGCTTTTGTCCCAATTGTCCATCGTCCATCGTCCATCGTCCATCGCCCATCATCCTCGTGTCCATCCAGTTCTGTGTCAACAATAACGTACGCGGTGGCGGCGGCAGCAGGTTTCGTCTGCTAGAGGCGTGGAACGCGGCTATCCGGACCGCGGACTGGACGAGAGGCTTGTGCTGCTGCTTTGTGGCCGCGCCGGTTGCGAACCGGGACACGGCCGCGGTCTGCCGGAGCAGCGATGAGCGGGCGATCGAGGCCATATCGGTTGGACGGGAAATCCCAATTGAAATCGGCCGTAGCAAGTATCCTCCCGGGCGTAAGAGGGCGATTCGGCGTATGTTAAAGGAAACACAAAAGCTTTTGTCGTCAGTCGGCGATGGGATTGAGACGAAAAGGGAAGAAGCCGGGAACCGAGTCAGGCGTGCGATCCGAGGATGATGAATTCGCAATTCGCACATGCTTGATTGGCCCGTTGCGCGTTTAGAGCGGGTCCGCGTTATGGTTTCTCCGAAGCATGTGCAAGAAAGAACGTTGACCAATAGAACGACGTGTCCAACAGAAGGCTCCACTAAAAAGTCGATGCTTTTTCAGGAGAGGTCTGCGTCGATACGTCTTGACGAGGCTTCCGCACCCAAACTGTCGACCATGTCCCTTCCGGTCACCATACGGAGCTGGCCGCCGCCTGGGGCGCTAGTATGTCGGCAGTGCGCCAAACAACTGCTTCTGTCCCAGAAACAGCGGCAACAACAGCAACGACGATCCGTCACAGGCAAGGCATTTGCCAAGTATGGCCCCAAGTACCAGGCCAAGATCGACGCGGCCGACAAGGAATGGCGCCAGAGGGCACAGCTGATACAGCGCGGCGAGGCCAAGAGCATGTGGGACACTTTCCAGGAGCGTGGCTACATCAAGGATGTGGCCGGCAACCCGGACGACATACGCACGCTGCTGACGCAAAAGCGCATTGGAGCATACGTCGGCATCGACCCGACGGCGGCATCGCTGCACGTCGGCCACCTAGTGCCGCTGATGCCGTTGTTTTGGATGTACCTGCACGGCTACCGCGCCGTCAGTCTGATCGGCGGCGCCACGGCCAAGATTGGCGACCCGACCGACCGGCTGCAGAGCCGCGCGCAGGTCAAGAACGCCGTCGTGGCCATGAACATGGTCAAGATCCACTACCAGCTCAAAAAGCTCTGGGTCAACGTGGACGAGCAGGCGCGCCGCTACGGCTACGTCAAGACCTGGGCCTGGCGCCGTGGCGTGCTGCAGAACGGCCACTGGTGGAACAAGCTGCCCATGCTCGAGGTGCTGCAGCGCCTTGGCGCCGGCCTGCGCATCGGCCCGCTGCTGTCGCGCGACTCGGTCAAGCGCAAGCTGACCCAGGGCGACGGCCTGTCTTTTGCCGAGTTCTCCTACCCGCTCATGCAGGCCTGGGACTGGTGGCACATGTACTGC
Source organism: Ophiostoma angusticollis (assembly GCA_019925545.1). NCBI lineage: Eukaryota > Fungi > Ascomycota > Sordariomycetes > Ophiostomatales > Ophiostomataceae > Ophiostoma > Ophiostoma angusticollis. Next base: position 20,152 of record JADHKL010000044.1, read on the forward strand.
AGCCAAGGCGTCCAGCTGCAGATCGGCGGCTCCGACCAGTACGGCAACATTGTCACCGGCATCGACGCCTTCAAGATCATCCGCGCCTCCGAGCCCAACCCGGCCGCCCAGCTGCCCACCGGCCTCCTGCACGACCCCATCGGCTTCACCGTGCCCCTGCTGACCGACAGCGCCGGCGCCAAGTTCGGCAAGAGCGCCGGCAACGCTGTCTGGCTCGACCGCTTCCAGACCACCACCTTTGATCTCTACGGCTACTTTGTGCGCCGCCCCGACGCCGACGCCGAGCAGCTTCTGCGGCTTTTTACCTTTCTGCCGATGGAACGCATCCACGAGCTCATGGCCGAGCACGCGCGGGACCCGTCCAAGCGCGTCGCGCAGCACACCCTCGCCTACGAGGTCGTCTGTCTGGTCCACGGCCGCGAAGAGGCCGAGAACGCCAGGGAACAGCACCGGGCCACCTACGGCCGCAAGCAGAGCGAGGAGGATGCTGCTGTGACAGACGAGCATACCGCCGACGCGGCTCACCCAACCACACTCAACAACGCGCCGCGCGTCGACATGCAGCTGCCCGCGTCGCTCTTCAACGCCGGCAAGGTGGCACGCATCCTCTATGCGGCGGGCATGGTCAACAGCGTGTCCGAGGGCAACCGGCTGGCTATCCAAAAGGGTGCGTACGTCGGCGCGGCACCCGGGCAGTCGGCAGCCGTCAACAAGGGCATGTTGCAGACGCAGGTCGACTTCACGCCCGTGCACCTGTGGTACCCCGAGGACACCAAGAACTTTATCATTGACGGCAAGTACATGGTGCTGCGCAAGGGCCGCCACAACGTGCGCGTCATTGAGATTGTCAGCGACGAGGCCTGGGAGGCGTCCGGCCGCACGTACCCGGGCCAGCCCTTCACCGGCAAGGTGCGCCAGCTGCGCCAGCAGCTGCAGGAGCTGCAGGGGCTGCAGGGCTTGCGTGCGGACCTCGCGGCAGACAGTCGGGACAGTGACGACCATCTCACGGATGCCGAAGCGGAGGCGGCGTTTGGGCCGGACGACGGCGCCGACGTGTCAGACATTGCCGGCCAGGACGGCGGCGGCAGGCTCTTGTTCCCCGAGACAAAGTCGCCGCAGGTTCGCGATCTCGAGGAGGAGATCAGACGCGAACAGCAGCGCAGGAACTCTGGAGAGTCGTCTTGAGCCCTCTCCGCAACGCATCTCAAGAGGCCATCTGTAAACTACCTATTTCCATGTGTTCATGTACAATACCTATATATAAAACAACATTGCATAGCGCGTCCCACCGTCCATTGGCACATTGTAAAACGTAAGAGGGAAAAGGAAAGGGGATAGCGGACGCAAAACGGTTGTTCAGAGAAACGGAGTCCTATTCTCTACCTGTACAGGATCTTGAGGTCGCCGGGCGGCAGCGCCAGCCGCTTCAGGCGCTCGACAAGCTCGACCTCGGTCAGGTTCTGTTCTGTGATGATCTGGTCGAAATGGTGCTGGCCGTCGGTGTACTTTTGCAGGGGGTCCGTGGCCGCCTGGGCACCCTTGACCCCCTTTGACGTGGCCGTCGGCCGGGGCGGCCCGACCTGTCCCGTGACCAGCGCCGCCAGGTACTGCTTGGAGACGACGTACTTGTGCACGCGGTACAGGCAACCCTTGATGACGCCAAACTGCACGAGACGGCGCACATCGACAAAGCGTAGAACGTCGAAGCCGGCGTCGGCGTGGCCTTTGAGCCACTCGGTCACCGTGCGGCCAACGCACAGGCTGGTCATGAGCCGGATCAGGTCAAAGTTGCTGACCCGCAGCGGCCGGTCATCGTGCGGCGTGGCCGGCGGAGACCAGTCCTCGTCGTCGTCGTCGTCGTCATCATGTGAATAGGCGCGCGACGAGGCATTGCCATCATCGTCGTCGTCATAGTCGTCGTCGTCGTCTTCGTCCTCCTCCGATTCCGAATCGGCCAAGTGATGTCGTCTTCCGTGACCGTGACCGCGATCGTGAAGATCGTTGTGCCACGACCTCTTGCCCGCCCTTCCCTTCCGTCTCCTCCTCCTCCTCCCGAGCCGTGTGAAGGCAGGCGACTCCACGTCGTGCCGCCCCAAGCACACATAGCGCGCACACTCGTCGACGATGCCGCCGACATTGGCGACAAAGTCGTGGACGCCCGGGCGCGGCGCATAGCTCGAGCTAAAGAAGAACATGTCCAGCAGCAGCACGGTGTCGTAGTAGAGCAGATGGCGAAGTGCGGCGCGGCAGAGCTCCATGGAGATGTCGGCCTCGTAAGCAATGCGGCGCACGTCCGACACGCCGTCCATGTGCGCAATGACGCGCTGCAGCGTCAGGTCCCACGTCGGGTCGACAATGTCGGCCAGGCGCATCTTGGGCACGGGCACATGCCAGCCCTCGACGGCCACCGGGTTGGGGTGCAGCGGGAAGAGCTTCATGTTGATGGTGTTGGCGTCGTCTGGCAGTGTCAGAAAAAACATGCGAAAAAAGGAAGGGCAGGGACAAGAAGACGACTCACCCACTGGAATCATGCACTCGCCATACAGATTCAGGTCTTCCTTGATAATTTCCAGCAGGCTCTGGATGGTCCGCCGGAACTGGATGCCGTCGCTGTCAAAGGTGTGGTCGTCGTCGGGCAAAACTGTGCTGGCAGGAAAGGTGCTCCTTCTCTGGTCATATCCTTGACCGTGGCCGTGACCGTGGCCGTGGCTGTGGCCGTGGTCATGCTGCTGCGTCGCCAAGCGCCGCCGGTCCAGGAAACCGTCAATGCTGCTAACGGCCAGAGAGCTGCTGACGGCCAGAGAGCTGCTGACGGCCAGAGAGCTGCTGGCCGCCAGGGAGCTGCCGCCCGCCAGAGAGCTACCACCCGCCAGAGAGCTACCGCCCGCCAGAGAGCTGCCGCCCGCCAGAGAGCTGCTGCCTGCCAATACATGGCCGCCTGTCGTGGCGTCGCCTGCCAGCGTCGTTGTGGACGGCGGTGCCCCAGGACCTGCCGTCACAACGCCGCTTCCCGTGCCGCTTCCTGTCCCGCTCCCCGTGCCGCTTCCCGTGGCACTTCCCATGCAGCCGAAGATGCCGCCGAAGCTGCCGCCGCCAGCCAGGGCACCAGCAGACACCTGCCGTGCCCTGCCCTTCCGCCGCTGCAGCACGCGCTGCTCCTCGCGGCTCAGGAAGCCGTTTTGGGTCTCCATCTCGGTAAACGTCGAGGCCAGCCGCCGCACGACGCCCTCGTAGGGGCCCTGGTCCTCACCGGCATCGACAACGATGCCAAAGTTGAAGATGAACTCGTTGCGGTCGTACTTGGCATTGCGGATGGCCACGGGCATGCCCAGCACCGTGTAGCGGCCGCTGGGGTCGCGGGCGGCCAGGTAGCGGTTAAAAAAGGCCGGCCGCGGGATGACGTACTCTTGCATCACGTCAAAGTCAAAGAGCGGCTTGGCACGCACGGCGCTGGCCGGCGGGCGCAGGGACGTCTCGGTCCCAGTCTCGGCGGTCTGGCTGCTGCGCATGGCCGAAGCGGCGAGCTGCTTCCGTTTCAGCTTGTGTTTGTGCTCGTCCTTTTGCTTCTGTTTCGGCTTATGCCGCTGGCGGTGTTTCTGCTGCCGCTGCCGTTGTTGCTCGGGTTGTGCCACCCTAGCATTGCTATTGTGTCCGCTGCCGCCGCCGTCGCCGCCGTCACCACCGTCGCCCTTCTCTGCTTCGCGCTCTTCATCTGCTTCGCCGCCGCTGTCGTCACTGTCAGAGCTGCTGGTCGCATCCGTGGCCGCCTCGCTCTCGTCCTTGTCGCCCCCGTCGTCGGCCGCCCCGTCTTCAGCTGAGGCTGCGGCTGCGGCTGCCGAAGCAGAGTTTTTGTGCACGGGATCAATGTCGACATCGTCCTCGTCGCTCTCCTCGTCGACAGCCACGGGCACAATGCAACCAGGAGGGCTCTGGGCTACAATTTTCGTTCCTGGCGCGCGGGTCAGTACCATTCGAGGGCTAGGGATAGGTAAAAGGTTGAGCCTCACCCTCCTGCGGCAGGAAGCGCGCGTAGAATATGCCGTGGATGGGCATCTTTGGTGTCTGGTCAGAGCTGCAGACTCAATTCACCGAGTCGTACTGCAAGCGTCCATCGCGCAGTGGTGGTGAGGTGTCTAATAGCAGGAAAGGGAAGCAGCTCCAACCCCTCTCCGTCTGCACAAAGTGGTAACTCCTACAGGTGATGAACTAAGCAGATGCATCAGCAATAGCGCTAAAAGATGCCCGTAGCCCGCACTGAGGACGATCTCACAACATCCCCTGGGGCCTGCGCTTTTGTATCCGTCGTAAAAAAGACAAAAAACTACCCATCACTGGAGAATATAATGGTACTGTCATTTTGAGGTGAAAACATAAAGAGATTAACTTCGTCAGCGAAAATAAAAGAGACAACCAAAGGCCATCAATCGTCAAGTTCCATCCCCCCCTCCCCCAGCTTTCCTTCACCAAGAAAACCCCCTCGCTGCGACACAAGCATGTGCTTCAAAGGCATATTCCTCTCCCCTTAGTCTCCCAGCATGTCCTGGAGCGCACCTTGTACGTCGCCACCGCTGCGCCGCAGAGCCGCCACGTTCTGTTCAAAGTTGTAGAAGCCCATTTCGTTGAGCTGCCGCAGCTGCTCCGCGTAGACCTCCTCCGGCGGCCGGTTGTCCTGCACAGGAGGTGCCGGCTGAGCCCCAAAGAGGTTTAACGGCCCGCCGACGCCAGTACCGTTGGCTCTGGCGGCGTCTATCGCCTGCATCGTCGCCCGCACCATTTCGGGTGTCATTTGCGCGACCCGTTGAGGCCCGCCAGCCCTGGCAGCAGCTGCTCTGGCTGCACCGTCACCAAACCCATTGCCGGGAACGCCAAAGAAGTACGGGTTAAAGGCGTTTGGGGCGGCCGCGCCAGGAGGAATGGCGTTTGCTCCTGCTCCACCCTGTGCAGCCGCACCAGCACCAGCACCGGCACCAGCATCAGCACCAGCAGCTGGTGCGGCACCTGCAGCGCCAGGGAAGCCAAAGAGGAGCGGGTTGAATGAGGCAAAGGCATTGGCAGCTGCGTCGGCATTGTTGCCACCAGCGCCCGATGGCGACGCAGGCGCGCCGGACGGGGTGTTGTCTGTGACACCCGGTGCCGGGAAGGCGCCGTTCCCGCCGCCGCCCATAGCACGGCGCATTTGGGTGGTCATGCGCAGGAAGTTGGGGTCGGTTATCATGTGGCGGAACATGGGCGACTGTATGAGCTCCCGCGCGTTCGGCATCCCGCGCAGGGCCGGGTTGCTCTGGAGGAGAAAGTCGACAAATCCAGGGTTGTTGAGCGCCTCGTTGACGGACTGTGCCACGGTGGGGTCGGACAGCATGTTGGTGATTTGCTCCTCCGAGGGCATATTCATCTGATCGTTTGTTAGTGAAAGGGTCGATAGAGGTACGGCCGGCAGGACAAAAGGACAGGGACCTACGCCGCCATCGGGACCAAAGATGTTCTGGTTGGGGAGAGCCGCATGGCCGGCAAAGCGGGCGCCTGTCAGGCCGGCCAGAAGATCGTTCGCCGGTGTGCCAGCGGCCATGTTCGCGGGTACAGCGGGCTGCACGCCCGGCCGCGTGCCAGCGCCACCGGCAGCACCCCCGGCGGCAGCGGCGGCGTTGGCACCAGACCCGGCGGGCGGGTGGTTGCTGGCGGCACTCTTGACCAGGTGCATCGTGTTGCCGGCCTTGATCTTGTAGGAGGCCAGGGTGTCATCGTTCTTCATGACACGGCCCGAGTAGATGAGACGCTGGCGCTCGACGGGGATGTTTTCGTAGGCCTCGGTGGCCAGCTTGGACTTGAGCTCGAGCACAGTGGCCGATTCGGCCATGGTTATGGTGTGCAGGCCATCGCCCGACGTCTTGACCTTGAAGGTGATCTGCGGATCGGCCGCTGCATCGGTGTCGGCCATGGTCGATGTGCTGAGGCGGGGAAAGGTGGGTGTGCAAACGAGAAAGAAAGAGAAAGAAAAGAAGGCGGGAGATGCGGCGGCGGTGGCACGAAATGCCTGCGATACTTTATTGGGGGGTGATATCGTCGAGACGCGAATCAGGACGGATGACGGCGGAAGGGGGGGAGGTGGGGAGAAGGCGAGACAAACGACAGAAGGAAGCTTTTGGGAGGTTGGTCCAGGCCGCACGGGAAATGTGGAGCCCCACCCACTTGGCGAGCGTTGGGGGAGGACGGAAGCCCAGCGAACTGGGTGGAAAGCGGTTGCCTTTTCTGTCTTGGGGGAGCTAACGAGGAAGAAGAAGGTGTACGGACTACGGAGTATTGAGTGCATTCGTTACAATCCGGCCAATGGGAGACACGCAACGTATATAGATCCCTAAATGCTTTTCGTGCTCAACCTCTCGTCATTTCCATAAATGCTCAAGACCAGCTTCCCTCAAACAGCCAGCAGACGTTCAACCCCTGTTCAGCGTGTTGCCTGCGCCACGTGGGTTCGACTCGGTAAACTCGTCCCAGGCCCGCGCCTTCATGGTCTCAGCATCGGCCTTGTCGTGGTCATCCTCGTCCGGCTCTGGGACGAGCCCGCTGCTTGGCCCGCCGCCGTCAATGATGCCGCCGCGCCGCCGCTCCTCCTCCAGGTACTCGTCGATCGACATGGTCGGCAGGTTGTGGCCGGGCCGGAACACATTTCGCGCCATGTCCGCGCGGCTGCCCATGATGGTAAAGGGCTGTTTGGGCTTCCCGTCTGACGTCAGCAGCGGGCCCGCCCCTGCGCCAGCAGCCGCGCCGGCCCACGTCGGCGAGCCGGCCAGGGCGCTCTGCAAGCGGCGCAGCACCGGCGTGTTGGCTAGCCGGCCGTGCATCTGGTCCAGGCGATCGGCATCGTCGTGGCCCGTGCTCGTAGATCCTCTCTGCCGGCTGTCACCCAGCCCGCCGGCACTCCCTGCGGCATTGGGTGATAGCGGCAGCAGCGGCACCGGCGCCCTGGCCAAGATGTCGTCTTCAATGTTGATGCCGTCGAGACCCTGGAAGGCCATGTGCGCGCCGTAGGCCAGCTGCGCCAGGTACAGTTTGCGAACCTCTTCGTCGTCCTCTTCGTCCTCTTCGAGGTCCTCGTCGTCCTCCGCTCCCTCTCCCTCTCCATCCCCAGCGTCTTCTCCTCCATCGTCGCTGCGGATCTTCATTCGCCGCCGCCGCCGCATCTCACGCCGCTCGTCCTGTCGCTGCCGCAGCACGTCCAGCTTTGCTCGTAGCTCTTTCTCCGCCCGGAAGTTGGCAATCTTGGCATTCCGCCGCGCGGCCGGGTCGGCCAAGCCCGCCACGCCACTGGCGCCGCCACTCCCGCTGCTCGTGCTTCCAGCACTGCCTCCCACTGCGCTGAACCCGCTTGGGTCGTCTGTATAGGCCACCAGCAGCTTGGCGTACGCCGGCGCCAACAGCCCGTAGGCATCCAGGTGGTGCAGGAAGCGCTCGTAGGCGTCACGTGCACGGCGCAGCACGGCACGGCGCTCCGTTGGACCTGGCTGGGCCGTAGGCAGCCGCAGGTCCAGCTCGGCTATGCGCAGAGGCACCAGTAGGTACGGCAAGTGGGCCGTGGCAATGTCGTCGGCGGTCTCGTTGTCGCTGAACAGGGCGAGAGCAGCCATGCGCCGGGTGCACTCCTCGTAGGCAGCAAGGGTGGCACGCACGGCGTCACCATACGAGATCGGCGCGCCGCCCGCGACGGCCTCTCCACCCGGGTGGAAGACGCCTCGTTCGATGGCCTCGCGCTGGCGGTCGGCCGCGCGGTAGAGGGCCTTGAGCGACTGCGGCGGGCGATCGCCCTGTGGAGGTTGGTCGGCCATTGAAGAAGGGGCTTTGTCGGCGCGGAACGTGTGCTGTGGTCTGAAATTAAAGAATGTGTAAAGTGTGGACGGACGGTTGGAGAAACTAAATATTCAGGGGCTCGTTCTAGCTGACAAAATGACGTAGTTCAGCGGTCGCTGGTGGGGAGAAGGTCCCTGTCTAGCACGCTGGTGGGGAGAAAGTCCCTGGACATTGGGGTGCTGGTTTGGTGAGCCAGAGCCTCGGCATTCCACTGTCCAGCACTCAACAGCGCTGCGGGGGCGGCGGGGCGGGTAGTAAGAACACTCTGTAGACGTAGATACAGCACCAACATTAGGCCTCGTCTCCTCGGCTGTAGCGGCTGCTTGCTCATAAAATTTTCTCTTGCCTCTTGCCCTTCATTGTCGTGAGGTCTCAATTGTACACGGTAAATACCATCATGGTCAGAATCCATAAAAGAAGCCAAATTGCCACAACAGTCGCCCTCTTTTTTCTCCTCTTCTTTCCCTCTTTTCTTCCAGCTTGGCTCCTGGTCAGTGATGGCACGACTCGATTAATTTTCTCTCCATTTATTTGCCATCTTTTTTCTGACGAAAAAAGTACATCCTCATTGTCGGTGGCACGTGATCAACCCTCACGTCCCGGGGCTCCTCGACGTCATTCGCAACAATGGTACATGTCCACCCCATCGCCGCCGCCGCCCTCGGCCGCTCGACCCTCGGCAGCTCGGCCCGGTCGGTGTACGCCCTGGCCGCCGCCGGCATGCCATGCCGGAGCACCATCCGGCCCCTCGTCAGCTGCCAGCTTCCCTTGCGCATGCCACAGCATCCTCATCCTCGGCAGTATAGCTCCCACTCGCCCATGGGCACGCCCGCTGTCAAGCAGCGCAAAAAGGTCACCATCGCCACGCTGCGCGCCATGTACGCCCGGCAGGAGCCCATCACCGTGCTGACGGCGCATGATTTCCCGTCGGCACACGTAGCCGAGATGGCCGGCATCGACATGATCCTCGTCGGCGACAGCCTGGCCATGGTGGCGCTAGGCATGGAGGACACCAGCGAGGTGCTCGTCGACGAGATGCTGCTGCACTGCCGGTCCGTGTCGCGCGCCACGTCGGCCGCCTTCACCGTCGGCGACCTGCCCATGGGCTCGTACGAGGTCGGGCCCGCGCAGGCGCTGACGACGGCCATCCGCTTCGTCAAGGAGGGCCGCATGCAGGCAGTCAAGCTCGAGGGCGGCCGCGCCATGGCACCCACCATCCACAAGATCACCCACAGCGCCGGCATCCCGGTGCTGGCCCACGTTGGCCTGACGCCGCAGCGCCAGAACGCACTCGGCGGCTTCCGCGTGCAGGGCAAGACCGCGGATAGCGCCATGCGTGTGCTCGACGACGCGTTGGCCGTCCAGGAGGCCGGCGCCTTTGCCGTCGTGCTGGAAGCCGTCCCGGCCGAGGTCGCGCGCATCGTCACCGAAAAGCTGTCCATCCCCACCATCGGTATCGGCGCCGGCTCCGCCTGCTCCGGCCAGGTGTTGGTGCAGGTCGACATGGCCGGCAACTTCCCGCCGGGCCGCTTCCTGCCCAAGTTTGTCAAGCAGTATGGCAACGTGTGGACCGAAGCCCAGCGCGCCATCGAGGCCTACCATGCCGACGTCAAGAGCCGCGCCTACCCAGCGCCCGAGCACACCTATCCCATGCCGGAAGACGAGGCTGAAAAGTTTGCGGCGGCTGTCCAGCAGACCACGAACGTGCCGAGGGAGTAGGGGACTGTATCTTTGAGCGTTGTCTGGTTTGGAACGGTTTGCTGTTTTTGGTTTTTTTGCTCTGCATAGCAACAAGGCGTTTTCTTTTTCTCGGGTGGAAACGCTGTCCTATCCTTCGGGCCAGTCTGTGTAGGTAGCACCCAAAGCATCTGCTTTCCTGGTTTCAGGTTCTTTCATGTAGCGGCCGGTTTCTTCGTATCGTCTCGTATCGTCACCTTCATAGTCGTCTTTCGTACCATTGTCATCGGCGTTCAGCCAAAGGCCGGCGTCAACGAGTACGACACGTTGAGCTGGTCGTGCGAGTCTTTGAAGCACTATCCACGTTAGTCGTTCTTTCCCCTCCTGAAACAGAGAAAGGAAAGCGTTCGGGGGGGCTTGCATGCAGCAAACTCCCCTTCTTCTTCCGCCCTCTTACCTGGTGAAGATTGCCGACCACCTCATCCAGCGCCGGCGCAAACGCCGAGTTGATGTATAGAAACACGCTCGCCGTCGCCGGCACCCGCAGCGCCCGCCGCACAAAAGCCACCACCACCTCGAACTTTTGCGTCGCCAGAATCTTGCGCCGTACGTCGACGTCGCTGCGGCCCTGCTGCCCAGATGCTCCAGATGCTCCAGCTGCTCCAGGTGTCCCCGACGCCCCAGATGCTCCGCCGCCGCCCAGCAGCGGCGGCGCCGACCCTACCGCCTTGAAGCGCACAACCACCTTGTCCTTGCTGAAGCGGCCGGCGGACGCGAGGGCCGTCGTGGCGTCGCGCGGCAGGTTGAGCAGGACCGTGGAGGCCGTCATCGTGAGCGGGAGGTCCGGGGCTGTCATCGGCGGGGGGATGCCGCCATCGTCGCCATCGTCAACCTCGTCGTCAGCGCCGCCCGTGGGAGAGGGGGAGGGCAATGGCGATGGTGACGGCGACAGTGGCGAAGCCAGCGGCGAGGACGACGGCGAGGCGGAGGATGTGGCAGCGGGTGCACGCAGAGGTGAAGCCATTGTTTCTTTTATTCGAAACCGTGTCTGCCGTCCGCTTGTCTTCGTCAGCGAGAGGTCGAGAGGTCGAGAGGTCGCGAGGTCGCGTTCTGCGTGGGGAGAAAGACGCCAGGCTACAGCTGCCAACGGCTGCGGGGCAACACCACGAATCACGGCAGTCACTGTGGAGTAAAATACAGTGGTGACCAGACAACTCTATTCCGCAATCGAACGTAATACGGAGTACTTCGTACTCCGCAATAGATACCTAGGTACTCGCTTTTACTGGAGAGCTGCCAAACCAACGAGATCAAGTCAAAAGTATTCGCAGCTTCGAACGCCTGAACCCATTTCAGGGAGACAGAAAATCAACAAAATGCCGTGACCCAAAGAAAAGGACCTTGAACCTATCGATCCGAAAATGCTTCACAAGAACCAAAAATATGGAAAGAAATTTGAAAAAAGGCGAACCCGCGTTCCCAGGCCGCACTGCACGCATCTTTTCCGCTTTTTTTTCGCAAAGTTTAACGAGTGGTCGTTTTTGATGTACACAGAAAATCAAGAAAATAGCCAAACCGTCTAGACAGAGGGTTGAGAAAAAAGATGGTGAACAAATGAAAGGAAAACTGTTCGGTTGGGGTTGGGGTTGACAGAGACAGTCAGAGCTCGCAGACAGAGATTCTCTCTCTAGTCTTTGTGCGGTGCAGTGTCGTCGGTCATGGTTGTCATGTCGGTAGCATCCGTGTTGTCGCGCAGAAGACGTGCCGTGCTCGACTCGCGCATCGGCCCTTGCTGAGGCGCCGTCCCACTCCGCCTCGGATGTCTGCTTCCACCAATGTTGTCGGTGTCATTGTTGTTGTTGTTGCTCGTGGTGTTGTCGGCACCGCTGTTCTGGGCTTGCTGGCTAGCATTGCTGTTGCCCCGGTCGATCGGCGACCATCCAACAGCCACACTGCCAGCAATGATGCCCGCCATGACGGTCGTCGCGCCCAGGGCCGAGTTGGACCGGGAGCGCAAGGAGCGCATGGACCGCGACCGCTTGCGGGAGTCCGCCGGCGACGCCGCAGGAGACGCCGCGCCTGGCCCAGTGCCACCAGCCACCCCAGTGCCGTGCGTGGAGCCAAAGCTGTTTTCGCGCGTTGGCGTCTGTGGTGCGGGACCGCCAGACAACTGGAACGAATTGGCCCGAGAGTGCGACGGCTGTGAGTTGGCCCGCGAGTTGGATCGTGAGTGCGACGGGCTCCGCGACCGAGGAAGTGCAAACGTCTCGCGCGGGTGTTGCATGGCAAACCGAAGATTGTTGAGCCGGCCACCCTTGACGCGCTTGAGCCAGGCCAGCTCGTCACGCACGTCTGCGAGAGGCGCGGGGTAGTAGTCGAAGCGCTCCTCCATGTACGGATCAGACACCATGACGCCGGGGACGTGGTCGGTCTTCCGCGAGCGGGCACGTCTCTTGATAAAGTCCGGAACAAGACGCTCGAGCAGCGGGTCGGGGATCAGCCGAATGGCAATGCCAATGGGGATAGACACGAAGCCGAGGCCAACTGCATAGCCCCACATCACCGGTGTCTGGCCGGCCTTGGCAATGTTGAAGGCGACGCCGCCCACCATGACAATCAGCACCTGGCCGCCGATCATGACGAGGCTGATGGCGATGAAGAACCAATTCTTGGTGAGGCCTTCGAAGATGTTGAAATGGTTGTCCAGACGGCGGTTGTTCCATTGGTTGAAAATCTGCATCCACACAAACGTGTTGAATACAAGTGTCTTGACTTGTTCGTCGTCGGCGTCCTGGTCGTACCATGGCAGAATATCCTGGCCGGCAAACAGCAGCACAAAGGTGATCACCAGCTGATAGATTGCCTGGCCGATGATCATCTTCCACATTGTCGTCGACACGATTGACGCACCCTTGCGCTCAGGCAGGCGGTCCAGGACGCTGTCGTGTGGCGGGTCCGTGGCCAAGGCTAGGGCCGCCAGCGTGTCCATGATCAGGTTGACCCAGAGCAGCTGCACGGCTGTCAGCACGCTGCTCTCGTCGCCGCCAGCCACGGCCGACACAAAGGTGAGCACCACAGCTGTCACGTTGACCGTCAGCTGGAATTGCAGGAAGCGCTTGACCGCGTCGTTGACCGCGCGACCCCACTTCAGCGCCTTGACGATCGAGGCGAAATTGTCGTCCATGAGGATGATGGCCGAGGCCTCCTTGGCCACCTCCGTACCAGAGATGCCCATCGAGAAGCCGACGTCGGCCAGCTTGAGAGCGGGCGCGTCGTTCGTGCCGTCACCAGTCACTGCCACCGTCTCGCCCTGCTCCTTCAACCGCTGAACCAGAATCCGCTTGTCCTCCGGACTCGACCGAGCAAGGACGTGAAGCCGTGGGATAATGGCTAGCTGCTCGCCCCTGCTCAGGTTGCGGAACACTGGGCCCTCCATAATCTCGCTGTTCTCGCGCAGAATGCCGCAGTCCTTGGCGATGGCCTGGGCCGTCAAGATATTGTCGCCCGTGACCATGCGCACCACCACGCCGGCGCGCTGGCACTGCTGGACGGCCTCGCGCACACCGTCGCGCAGCGGATCCTTGATGCCCACGAGGGCAAGGAACGACATGTTCTTGAAGATATCTTCGAACACGACATCGTCCGCGGAGCCTTCGTTGCGGCGAGCATAGGCGGGCGGCCACTGGTGGAAGTCGCGGAAGACCAGGGAGATGGTGCGCAGAGAGGAAGAGGCATAGTTTTCAATCAGTGCCTCCATCGTCTCGCGATTGTCCTCTGTAAGCGGCGATAGAGACGTGTCGCGGGCCGGGTCGCGCAACACCTGGGTGCACTTGTCCAACAAAATCTCAGATGCGCCTTTGACGAGCAGCCGCGCACCGCGGCCATTGGGGAGCTCAATGACCACGCCCATGCACTTGCGTCCCGAGTCAAAGGGAATCAGCTGCAGGATCTTGGGACCGTTTGCACGCTCTTCCTGCACGGGGCCCATGCCAAGATGCTCCCGAGCAAAGGTGAGCAGAGCCGATTCAGTCTTGGAGCCGATGAACTCCAGCTTGCCTTCGCCCGACTCGCCCTCGAAAGCAGTCGAGTTGATCGTGATCGACTTGAGCAGCAAGTCCCGCACGTCGTTGCTGAGACTGGACGCCATTTCTTGGGCGCTCAGCTCGCGAGAATCGTTGGCTCGCCGCGGACTGGGTTCCGCCGTGTCCTTTGCCTTGTTCTGGCCTGCAGCAGTAGAGCCGTCACCGTCAATGTCTGCGAGGCCCTGCTCGCCAAAGCGATGGGCGGTGCCGACGGTGCCTGCCACCACGCGCATGCGGTTCTGCGTCAGGGTACCGGTCTTGTCGGAGCAAATGGTCGTGGCATTGCCCATGACCTCGCAGGCCTTGAGCTGGCGCACCAGGTTGTTTTCGCGCACCATCCGGTTCGTGGCGTAGCTCAAGGCAAGCGTGACAGCCAGTGGGAGACCCTCCGGCACGGCCACAACAACAATGGTGACGACAACAATGAAAATGTTGAGGAACTGCTGGCCCTTCTCGGCAGGCGTAACGGAAGCAGGCTGCTTCGGAAGACGGACAAGAAACTCAATGAACAAAACGACAAACAGGAGCAGTGCCGCAGCGCCACCGAGCTTGGCAATGTAGTCGGCGATGATGTTGAGCTTAGCCTGGAGCGGCGTGATTTCCGGATCGTCTTGCAGGGACATCATTGTCTTGCCGTAGCTCGAGTTCACGCCAGCGGACGTGACAAGGAACGTGCCGAGGCCCTCCATGACGCGGGAGCCGGATTGGATAAAGGGATCCATCTTCTTGAGGCTGTCGTGGTTTTCGATGGCGGCATACACTTCGTCGGCCGGGCGCTTGCGAAGGAGGTCGGACTCGCCAGTAGCCTGTGATTCGTCGCACTTGACGTTGTGGCCATCGATGAGAACGCCATCCACAGGAACCATGTCGCCCGTTTCCAGATGTACCACATCGCCGACAAGGATATCGAACACGGAGATTTCCTGCAGGCGGCCGGAGCGCACGACCTTGACCTTTCGGTCCGTCTTCTTTCGGTTCAGCTTCGCAAACTGCCGCTCTTTCTTCCAGTCGTTGAGAGAGCCGACAACGACGACGATGACAATGGCCACAATGATGGCCACGCCCTCAATCCATTCAACCGCGGGGTTCGCGGCATCATGCTTCTGGCCAAACGTCTGGTAAAGGCCAACGGCAAGGGAAATCAGAGCGGCAATGGAAAGCATGATGAGGATCTTGTCGTTCAGTGTGACCCAGACAAGCTGCAGCAAAGACTTGGCCTTCTTTTCCGGTAGGTGGTTGTCTTTGAAGACACGCTTCCGGTCAGAGTATGGTGCGTCATCGCGGTGGCCGCCGCTGCCAGCAGCAGAGTGCAGTGGATGGGCAGCAGCATTGACAGCTCCGTCTTGGCCGGAGATGGACTTGCCGTTGTCACGGTATGTGGCTTCGGCGAAGGACACAGCGCCGTCCAATGAGGCCTCGTCGATGCTCAAGCCAGCGCGGCGGTCGGTGCGAAGGCCTTTCTCGAGGCCGGCCAGACCTCCCAAGCTGTAGAAAGCAGCAAGGCTCTTGGGATCGAACATCTTGTTCAGCTGGCCTGGGCTGAAAGCAAAGGGGTTGTTGTCGACCTTGAAGTCGTCTTCTCTGCCCAGATCGGGCTTCAGCGCGCCGGTGTCCTTCATGATAAGGTCGTTGGCCGTGTCCATGGACATGGAGTGAATATGCTTGTCCCCACTGGCCGAGCTGCCAATGACAGTGTCTTCCTGGGAGACGGCAACAGACCGGGCGCCATCTTCAGAGTCGACTGAGTTCTGCCGTGACCGGCGTTGTGGAGGCACAGCAAGAAATCCGTGAGTGCGGTCCCCGCTGCGGGACATGGCCGGACTAGAGACGTTGTGTGGACTTGTTGGCCGGCTGTCTCGGCCCTCGAAAGACGGTGTCTGCTGGACGGAAGGCCGGCTGCCGGATCCAGGCGTTTGCCTCGCTAGTGATGGCTGTTGTTCTTGTTGTGGTGGTGGTGCAGACAGACTGTTTGGCGCAAGCTCGCCAGCCGCTAGACTCTGTGGCACGACATCGTCGGACGTAGATATTGGGGAGTTGGTAAAAACAGGCACGTCGTCTTGCGGCATGGTAGGCGGCTGTGGAGACGGCGGTGCAGCGGTGTCGATTTTTATTGTCGGGCTGTATAAACACCGTGGTCAGTAAGGCGTGGCAGGATGTGGTGGCTCGAGGTGAGTGATGTGTTGTTGTTCAGGCCCCCGGACATCTCCAGAAACAATGTCGAAAGGAGGGCGGGTATATAAGAAACTCACGCTCGTGGCCTCCGCAAGGGGGCGTCGGTATCAGATGGAGTCTGCGTCATCTTCGCGAGACGATTGCCAGAGATCCGAGGGGGTGATCCTCAGCACTTCGCCTTGTTGCAGACTTTCTTGGGTCTGTCCCGTAATTCGCTTCACGCAGCCTAGAAATATTGCTGTTAGTGATTGAGAACGGTGACAATGGCAGTCGTGTATGGTCGTCAGCTTCTGGGCTTAGACTCCCGGGCGACGTCTTGGCCCAAAGAGGTGAAGGCCTAGGAGCCCTCCCAGCCGCAAGGAAACGAAATGAGGCTATGCTCGGCGGGCAGGCGGCCTGGAACAGAAAGAAAACACGAAAATCCACATACGCTTTGTAACGATTTGTAGCGAATCAAGTGTCGTGTGGAATCGTACGCTGACGGGAGACGGGAAAGGTATCGACTCCGAGCTCGTGAGTCCGTCTGCACAGAAGGAAGGTATGCTGATTCCTGTCAGCCCGGTGCGGGTGTGGCTGCGTGCGTGACGACTAAGATCGAGAAGTGCAGGGAGTGTGGGAGGATAGCCGGTAAAGGATCATGGGGGATAGGGTCGGGGCCAGGTTAGGGAGCGATGTGCTTCGAGACGAGGCTGTCGGAGAAGAGGTAGAGACAATGGATCAAGGACAAAGAAAAAAGGACAGGATATGTATCAGTCGGCATCTGATAAAAGTTGTCGCGAGTGTTGCGGAGGAAGTGGTGGGTTTCGGTGAACTTTATATCGAGCAGCCGTTGTCCCGGAGTCGATGCAGGTAAGGTTTGAGAACATATAAGGAAAGAACGAAGAGAGCTGCGGGCTGCTTGTGGCACTTGATCTGTTTGTGCCGCTGGTCGTCTTCTGCTTGTGTTGTTTCGAGATCGAGAGCAACAGAGGAACAGACAGATTGAGATTCAGGCCAAACTTGAGAAGCAACAGCTAATGAAAAGCAATACGCCCCCCATGTCATCAAAAGCAAACGACGTCGTCTCTCCCCAAAACATTTGTAGCTTTGCCAAGACAGGTCAATCACGCAGAGCTGCAACAGCACAAAGGCCCCTCTGGAAGGGGGCTGTGCAAATGACTACGACCAATCAAGGGTTGTGATCTGAGCGCAGAGTGGGTCAGGCGTGAAACAAAATATATAGGGCGTGCCGTTAGTAAGGTTCTGAGTTACCAAAGCCTGAAGAAAGCCTGAAGGGAAAAGGGGCAACAAGTGAGAGAGCTGCAGATACTTGAACAGGACAACTTCTCACGAGCATGTGTGTACGGAGTATGGAGTTCTTGCCTCCTAGTCAACAGCTTTTCCAGGATGCTTGACGACCAAGTCTTGGCCGATAGAGGGCCGAGGGTTCCCGTCTTTCTGCCGTGGCTGGTTGCCAGTATTTTTGCTTGTCGCAGGGGACGCTGTGCGACGCAAAGCGCTAGAACCGCACTGGGCCAGGCCGCAGAGGCGCTTTTGCCTCTTGCCTCTTGCCTCTTGCCTCTTGCCTCTTGCCTCTTGGCTCTTGGCAGCTTCGGCCCAGATTGGCCCAGGCGCCTATGGAGTTTTCTTGCGGAGCACTCCAGCAGTTGGCTGCCTCTTTCACCCCTACAATTTATTAGCGAACTCCGCTAAGAACCACTACACGACGGCCCTGAATGCCAAGCAAGACGCTGTGAAGGCGAAAAAAAGGCAGTGGCTGGCCTCGTGACTTTTACCAGAGTTGTCTCTGTGCACAACAAGAAAAAACACGCGTCTAGGCTTGGCCAAGCGTCTTGCGGTTTGCCTCTTGCCTTGCATCCAGCCGCCTTTTATTCAGCAGACGGCGCCAGGCAGTGCAACAATCGCTGACGTACGAAGTACATGTATACGTGTTGTGTTGGAGCAAGCAGGGAACACAAGATTGCATTCAGCTTGCAATGGCTGGCGTGGCGCTGGAGGCAGCCAAGACAGAAGGAGGCAGATGTGAGTGAATTGAGAAGGACGAGACAGAAGGAAGCCACAGCTGTGAAAAGACGAGGCAGAATACGTCGTGGCTCTGGTGTACGTTTGTTTGATTTTCGTGGCTAGCAGAGATAAGAAGGAGACGGAACGAATATGCTTTGTTGCTACTGCGACCAAGGCAGCTGGGCGACCTCAATGGGAAGGTAAGATGAAAATTGCAAATCAAGAAGTGCCTTGGACGTTGGACCTGTCGCTGCCAAGGTCTTGGAACGGCGTGGCATTTAGGCAGTGCAACTGGGGAAACCAGGAAATGAGGTCGAGGTGATACAGAGGAGTACTCCGTATGTCTACAGAAAATGACAGACGACGTGTCGACAAGGAATAAAGAGAAGGAGCCAGAGAGGGAAGGAGAAGCAAGAGGTGGTGGGCGGCAACCAACAGCTCGTGGCAAACAAAAGCTTAAGCAGAGCAGAGGCACAGACGCGGGCCTGTTTAGAAGCCCGAAAAGACATGGTGGCACAAGCAAAAGAAGAGAAGCGAGCCCGGCTGCTTCCCGGTATCCGACGGCAGTACGGAGTACAGAAGAAACAAGAGACCAGTGGCTCGGAGCACCAGTCGAGGCAGTGGCCAGATGGACTTGTCTAGAATTCAAAACAGACGACCTGCTACGTCGAGCACGGCGAGAGTCCGGGCATAGTAAGCCGTTCCGCCAAGACAGCAAGACTTCCTGCCGTTTCAGGAAGGTTGCTGGTTCTAAAGGGCCGTTCTGAAGAGGGCAGCGGAGGGAGAAGAGGAAGAACAAGAGAAAGAAATCAGTCGATGGACACGATGATCTTCTGCTGCACAGCCTCAGTGGAGCAACGATCTGAGGCAACGTTGACGCGAGAAGAGCAAGACAGACAGATCGTCGTGCCTGTCACGGAACACGACCGCCACGGCTGAGACGTCTGTCCAACTTTCTTATGCCTCTTGTCGAGATTCGAGAAGCACAATGCTCGTGGTCGACGTCGGGGGTGCAGTGGGTCCAGTCTAGCCGCAGAAACGAAAGGCATTGCCGGGACTTGGCAAGGCGAGAAGACGAGTTGTCAAGCGTGCATTCAGAAGCTGCCTCACTCCGAGACGGAATGTCCAGCTCCGGGTTCCAACCAGTATGTAAGCTTAAGCGCTGCCGCCAAGCACTATCGTGGCAGTGCAAAATGCTCGCCGGAAAAAATGAGGAACGGGTCGCTGGCGATCGATCTGGGGATGCTCTTCTAGAAGGCAGGGGAGGGGAGGGGAGGGGAGGGGAGGGGAGGATGAGGGAAGGAGGTGAGCAAGGGAAAGCGAACCGGACATCAAACCAAGAACGAATGCCGAGAGATGTTTGGCGTCAGGTAGAGTATGGGACAGAGTATGGGACTCTAGTAAGGTCAACGACGCTGCTATCGTTCTTGCTGGCGCTCAGTGGACGTGGAGATATTTGTTGAAGCTTTGTGGCCTTTTTATTCAATGCTTTTGTAAAAACTTTCTTCTTATTTCTCATTTCTTATTTTCCTATTTTTCTCAATTTTTTCCATGCCTTTTCTTCCATCTTTTCCCCGTTTTCCATCATTCTTCGTCTCTTGTCTCCATCTAATAAGGCGTCATCCAGACTTGACCCAAAATGATGAACCGTTCCAGGGCCAACATCAAACTAGATCTTGAGTCGTTCGAATCGAGATATCTCCATCAAGTTTCTTCCAAGTTCTTCAACGCACCAGCGAACACAGCCTCAGACTAAGCACGTTTTAATATTAATGTCTCAAACGACTGCTCCGGATCGTCTTCGTCAAAGGACAGCCAAGACGAGTGAGCCGTTTTCTTTGAGCTTCTCTCTTACTTATCTCTCGCTTCTCTTCTCCTTGAGCACTGCCTCAACTGCAACACGCTACTACACTGTAGTCATTGAGCCGAGGTCTTCTCACCTTTCTCTCACCGCCGGCCGAGATCCACGTTCTTGACCAGCACCAAGCCGCCTGTGTCCGTGTCTGTGTCTTTGTCGGATCCAAAGACCTGCCGTCGTACCACGAGGCGCAGTGCGTCTGCCCAGAACCGTGCCACCACATCCCGTAGACTGCTGCCCGTTTGCCGGAAGTCGGGAAACGCGTTGACCTCGAGCAGCCAGGCGGTGGCAGTCGTAGAAGTGGAGGTCGTAGCCGTCGCAGCCGTCGTCGTGGACGCGGGAGGCGTGCCTGCTCCGACCAGAAAGTCGAGGCCGTAGACCTCAAAGGCGTGCGCCAGCGGCTGGAAGTGGATGGGCGCTGCCACCGCCGCCGCCTCGAACACGTCACCGGTGACACGGCAAATTTGTGCAAAGATGTCTTCTTTCAGCACCGCCCAGTTGTCTTTGTTGCCGTCGCCACTGCCGTCACCACTGCCGTCACCACTGCCCAAATCCCAAAACAGCTGCACCGAGTCGCCCTTGTCGGCCTCGTCTTGCAAGCAGGTGTTTGTCAGATGTGCCGCCAGGTCGGGCCCGCCGTCTCCCTCCTCCTTCCCGTCCTCCTTCTCGTCGGCCGCCGTCTCCCACGGCGCCCGGTACGCCTTGGCCGCAAACAGCGCCAGCATGTCCCGATGCACGTACACGCGCAGGGCGCCCAGGCACAGCACGTAGACGCGGATGTGGAACTTGCGGCCGCCAATGCCGTTGGGTCCACCAGGCGTGCTGGGCGACGGCGGCACCAGCAGCGGCGGGTGGATGTAGGGCTGGGCCACAAAGTGACGGAGATCCGCCGCAGCCACGGCGTCGTTGTGATCATCGTCGTCGCCGTCGCCGTCGCCGCCGTTGTCATTCTCCCACCCGTCGAATATGGCCTGCAGCTCGTCCATCGTGCTGAAGAGCCGGATGCCCTGGCCCCGGTCACTCATGCTCGGCTTCAGGATCCACCACTGCCGGTCCGCCGGCGTCGTCGCTTCGGCTTCGTTGGCCGCCAGGCTGGCCCGCAGGTCAAACGCCTCGACCAGTGCGTCGTCCAGGAACTCGGCATAGTCCACCTCAAAGACCTCTGTGCGCTGCACGTGGCCCGCCAGCGCAGACTGTGGCCGCTTGGCCACCCACTGCTCGACGGTGGCGGCCAAGAAGTGCTTGCGGATGAGTGCCTTGCGGATGACGTAACTGTTGACGACAACGGCGTCCGGGTGCCGCGCGGCGTACGCAAAGTCAATGGCCTCGTAGGGTGTGATCTGGAGGAGCTTGGGCCTTGACGGCCTGCTTTTGTCTGCCGCAGAGCCGATGCCGCTGGATTCGGCGGCTGCCAGCTGGGCCAGGACCGGCTCTAAAGAGATGGGCTCGCGGTCGATATGTCCGGCCGTTGCTGCGTTGGGATGCCCCGTGTCCGTTTCCTGGGCTGGCGCGGACAGGAGACGCAACCGTTGCTGTGGGACAAGCGCCTTGAGGGCCTCAAGGATGACGGGCTGGACGTAGGCGTCCTCATAGTCGACGAGGGCGTAGAGGATGCCGTCCGCTCGGTCTGCCGTGCGTAGCTCCGGTATTGGTGTGTCTCTAGACAATGGTCAGCCTCTAGTAAGCCAGATACGGCACAAACGCTTGGAGAGCCAGAAAAGGGACAGAAGATGGAAGAAGAATCATCGATTGCGTCTATACCTGTCTATGAACCCTGTTCTCCGACCGTACCTCGCGTTCCGTTCCGTTTCTTTCCTCTTCTTCCCTTTTCTCTACGGCATCGCCCTCGTTCGCCATGGTATCGTGTCTCGTCTCTCGGGAATTAGAACTCACAGCTGGAATTCGGTCTGATGCAGCTCGGTCGCCGTCTGGAAGAAGTTTGCCTTGAGGGGAGTGATGCTGCCACAGTTAGCAAAAGGAAAGACTGGAGCAGGAAAGAACCAAAACCAAGAAGAAAAAACACACCTCGTGAGACCTTCCCGCACGGCCCAGCCGTCGTTCCCTGGCGGCGCCTCATCCACGCTGCGGTAGACCTCGCCAAACTGCGGCTGCCACTTAAAGTGTCGGTGCGTCAGCGGCGTCGTGTGGCCGTGGCTGGTCGACGACGGTGTGCGGGCTTCTGCGTCGGTCCCCTTCTCCGGCCCGTCGTCTCCCTCCAGCCGCGCGCGGATCCGCTCCTCCTCGCCGTCGACGTCCTGGGCAGCCGCGGCCGCCGCAGCGTCGTCCTCGTCCGTCGCCGCCTCCGTGGCCACAAAGCAGCCGCCCTCGCGCCAGTAGTTCTGCAGCATGCCCGCGTACACTGTCTTGTGGCTGGCCACGCCCGCCACCAGCGGCACGTTGACGCTGTATAGGTCTATGCTGCCGTCCTGCGGCCACTGCCGGTACAGCGCCTCGATCACGCGCACCGCGTGCCGGCTGGCCTCGGCGATGATGGCGCGGTCGTGGTTGCGGCTGAAAAAGGCAAAGCTCAGCGCAATCGCCGGCTTGTTGCACGTGGCTGCCTCCAGCGCGCCGCCCAGCGTGCCCGACGACAGCGCAAACACTGCCGTCGTGTTGCGCCCGTAGTTGGGGCCCGACACCACCAGGTCGACCGGCGGCCGCGACCGGAACACATGGTACAGCCCGATCTGCACGCACGACGCCGGCGTGCCGTTCACTAGCACCCACTCCTCGGGCGGCACCACACCCGCCCCCGCCGGCGCCGCCGGCCGCGCATGGGTGCTGCCTTGGTTGTCGGGCTCGCCCTCCTCCAGCGTGAGCCCCGCCGGCGGTCGGTCCGGTGGCGGCGGCCGGTAGTAGGTTGGTTCAACCGTCTGCCCAATGATGTGCGCCTTGCCAATCCACGAGCGCTGCGTGTGTGGCAGGCACACCGACACGAGATGCCCGGCTTTTTGGAGGTCGCGCACGAGGCTGTGGACGTAGGGCGACGAGTGTGTCGACGGTGGGCCGTCGTCGTTGACAACAAGAATATGCATGGTTGGAGGGATGTCAAGGACACGGAGAGAGACGGAGGAGGAGTGAGGAGACGAAGGGCGAAAAGGTGCTTGGCAAGTGAGGCCAGGCTACAGTGAGGAAAGGAGGGCGAAAAGGTGCTTGACAAGTGAGGCCAGGCCACAGTGAGGAGAGGAGGGCGAAAAAGGTGCTCTGGCTGACAAGTGAGGCCAGGCCACAAAAGCTACAAAATGCCCAACATGTGCGGACCCACTTGCGCCGAATGGCGACATCGGCGCGTTTGATGCCTGACGGACAACCGGCGTAAGGAACAAGGCGTGTTACAAACAAAACATGCATTATGGTTTGTGCTTCTCTGGCCAGAGTACATGATGGCTGACACAATAAAATGAAAGGCCTGTAGAGAGGCAAACATGGAAAGAAACAGAATAAGAGGAAAACGACAACGCCGTCTGGATGCCTTTCCAGAGACGCCAAGTGTCCAAAAGTCCTCCATCTCTGCCCTCTCGCCCCGTCATGAACAGTCTGTCCGCGCCGAACTATGAAGAAAAAAAGAGAATTGTACCCGAGAAGAACCGCAAACACAGACACCCCCTCCTGGCCTACGAGCGACTTCGCTTGGCGCCTGCAGCCGACGCCGGCGCTCCCAGCTCCTCCACAGGTCGTTTGTGCCCGGCCGAGGCGCCACTTTTGGTCTGTCGCCATCCGTCAAAGGGGCTGCGTTTCTTTGCTGTTGTCGCCGTTGCCGCCGTTGCCGGGCGGCTGCTGGGATGGGCTGGCGTCTTCTCTTCGTTCGTCTTGTAGCCTGCCCTTCTCGAACGGCTGGTGGTCGGCGAAGACGGTGCAAACGTGGGCGCGTGCAGCGGTGGCGTACTGGGCGCTGCGTCGTCCACGAGCTTGTGCTCATTTGCGTCGGCGGGGCCGGTGTCCTCAATGTCCGTTTCTGCTTCGTCCTCGTCCTCAATGTCGGTCACCGCCTCTTCGTCCTCCGTCGTGCCGCCATTGGTCCTGTCTGCGCGTGGTGCGTTGTCACTGCGGGGGAAGAGGAGGCGTGGCTTGATGGCAGACCGCGTAAGTCGCTTTACCGGCGCCGCACCGCCCAGGATGTCCTCGTCCTGCGACGCAATACTCTCCTCGAACTTGCGGAAGATCTTCTTGCCACGGCTGTAACTTGGTTAGCGGTTACCCGGAGTAAACAACGGGAGCCAAAGACAACTCACAAAACATAGACCAGGCCGTCCTCTCGGCGCGTGGCATCCTCGACCGTCTGTCTGCCCTCGCCCGGAATCGACACGTGGTTGCGCTTGCTACGACGACGCGGCGTCTCGGATGCCGTGGCTGCGCCGGCAGCGCCATTGCCAAAGAAGGGATTCTCTGCACTACCGTCTGCCTCGGGCACGCGGTCTTGCGAGTCGGTAAATATGGCAATCGGCTCGTCGTCCTCCACCACCTCGAAGCTCTCCAACGACACGCCCGTGTACCTCTTAGGCTTGCGGGATGGCGTGCTGGAGGCCCTTTTGCTGGGTGACGACATGACTTCGTCAACGTCGGTATGGAACAGGTTGCGTGCGATCGCCGCGATATTGGACTTGTTCTGCGATGCGGCATGCTGCCTCTTGCTCGGCGTCTTGGCTGGCGTCGGCAGCATGCCTACATCCAGACGCGTTGCGGCGTGGCTCCCCTCGCCGGCCGCAGCTTTCTTGCTCGCCTTGACGCCATCCTCAGGGCTGAGGACGTGCACCGACGGCACGGTGCCCTTCTTCTTCTGCGGCGTCGGCGCAGGTGAGAGAGAGGCCAGATCGTAGCGCTGAAGCTCGTGTTGCTGTGGCTGCTTGGTCACCCGGGGCGAGCGTTGTGGGCGTGTTGCGCGGCGCGTTGCTGCTGAAGGAGACGGCGTACGAGCATGTGCAGGCTTGGCGCTGGACAATCCAGCGACAGCAGCAGCTATGCGGGACGACTTGCGTGGCGAGAAGGGCTCCCAGGAGTCAGCAAAACCCAGCCGTGGTGTCGGCGGTGTGTGAATGTGTGGCGGCGGTGAGGGCGTTGCCGCCGCGAGCGGTGTGGTGGCCATGACTGTGCGGCCTCAGGCCTTACTGCGTACTAGTAGGGAATAGGTGAATGGAGTGGGTGTAGAATGCTGTGCTTTGACCAGGCTGGACCAGGCTGGTGACGTTCAGATGTCGAGAGCAGGAAGACGAGAGAAGTGTGAACAAAGCGGAGAAAGGGGAGAGCGGCAGCTTATCACAGCAGCAGGACTGCCCCTGATCGGCGATGGTGGCGACGGAATCAAGGGGTCGCGATCACGACGGTGCGTCGCTGAGCAACGGGATTCGTTCCGCAGTTTGTTTGCTGTCCTTCGATGCGCTTTGAGCGTTGAAAGAAGGTCGGCAGGATGATGCGCGTCGTAAGAATGAACTGTAAGCGAAAGAAAAAAAGTATGCGGAATGGCAAGTCTGGCTAAAGACAGCAAGGGGATGATGGTGAAGAGCAGAATGCAAAAAGGAGAGTGCTGGGATGTGGATGCGGCCGTTTGGTGATGCTCTGGGATGGGGAAGAGTCGAGGGAAAGAGAAAGAGAATTGCGGTGGCTGGGGCCATTCACTGCAACAGCGCACCAGGTCCCACTCTGCTGCAGGTTTAAGTGGTGACCCACTTGTGGGGCCAGGGAGGAAGACGAAACTGACGCGTGCGAGACGCGTCTGTCCATAGTATGCGCTAGCCTGTTTTGTAAACATCTGAGAGGAAAGCTTACCCACCAATCAGGCCACAGACGACAACGGATAAGCCTTGCCCCGCTACCTGTGAGAACGCAGGAGCACAACAACCGTCATTCATGAAACAGGCCAGGCGGTGACCGCGACACAGACTGGACAGCCCGACAGTGGGGCGTTGATACATAAAGACGAACAAGACGAACAAGACGAACAAGACGAAGACGAACAAGAAGGCGGACAGAAGGCAGCAAAGGAAGAGACAGACAATGGACAGCTCCGACCTCTTCTCGTCCTCGCCCGTCAAGGAGCCAGCGGCCTACTACGCTGGCGACGACCGGCCCAAGACACCTGCCACGCCGACGACGCCTACTGGCAAGACACCCGAAAGGCCTCTTCCGCGCGGCCACGCAGATCAGCCCGGCCGCGCCTTTGACGCCCAAGAAGCGCGCGATGCTGCCCTGCAGCGCGAACTCGACGGCGTGCGCCAGATCAACCAGGTCATCGAGGGCGTCATCAGCACGCTCGAGCAGTCGCGGGGGAACATGCGGGTGAGCACCTGCAGACGTTTTGTACCCTGACACGTATCACATCTTCTGACAAAATGCCCAGACCGTCTCCCAGACAGTGAACAATGCCTCCACGCTCCTCGACACCTGGACGCGCCTGCTCTCGCAGACGGAGCACAACCAGCGCCTGCTGCTCGACCCAAGGTGGAAAGGCGCCACAAATGATCTGCAGGAGCTCGAGGCCGAGACGTTGCAGCGCCAGCAGGAGGCCGAGCGGCGTGCCACCGAGGCCCAGCGCCGCCGCGACGAGGCGCGGCGGAAAACCGAAGAAGACGACCGGCGACGATTGGTGACGGCGACGTCGTCGTCGTCGACGATGCCGACATCGTCAGCACGTGGTGGCTTGCGTGGCAGTGGCTTACGCGGCAGCGGTCGCGTTGGGCGGACGACCTACGGAAGCACACGGGGAACACGGGGAACACGGGGAACAACGGCCGGCCGCGGAAGCAGTATCGGTGGCATTCGTAGCAGCGCAGGCGCAGGAACAGGCACAGGCACAGGCGCAGGCAGCGGCGGCGTGTACGGCTCGCGCAGCGGGTCGAACATTGGCCGTGGCTTTGGCACAGCAAGAGGAACGAGGCCGGGAGGACGCGGCGTACGGTGAAAGTCTGATGGGAGGGAATGAGACGAATATAAGAAGGACAAGACAAGAAAGATTCCACGTTTCATAAACAGGTTGCCCTCGTATCCAAGATGAAGACTCCAACGCCAAGAACCAGTCATTCCAGCTACCACCAACATCCTTACTTCTTCTTGAAGAACTCGCTCAGCTTCTTCATCCCCGTCACATTCACCTTTTTTAGGATCCGCACGCCCCGGCTCTCGCCTGCCTTCTTGCGCTTCTCCGCCCGATCATCGTCGCCCTCGTCGCCGTCAATGCGCCCGCGCTTGCTGCCGGCGTAGTCCAGTGCCACTGTCCGCGCCAGCGCCGTCTGTTGCCGCAGCGCCGCCAACTTGGCCACGTAGGCGTCTAGCGGCGCAAAATCGATGCCGCCGCCGCTGCCGGTGCTCGCCATCCTGGCCTTGAGCGCGGCCTCCAGGGCCGGCGGGATGTAGCGCGCGCAGATAAAGTGAAACGCCACGCGCAACCGCTGTAGGGCCACCACCTCTTCTGATGCCTGCATGACCACCTGCACGCCGTCGTCATCATCGCCGACAGACGTGGCGGTTGTGGATACTTCGGACACGAAGCTAGCCGTCGTCGTCGTGTTCGTCGACTGCGAATCTGCCATTGAGTCGACCGAGTCGGTCGATAGCGGTGTGGCCACGCCGCTTGCCGAAGAGACCGTCGTCGCCGTTACCACGGACCGCTGCGTGCTCAGAACCGGCGCCTCGAGCGCCCTGCCGACAAACGTTTCCTCCATGCTTGCCGGCAGCCGCGCCAGCCGCTGCGCCTTTCCCAGCACCGCCAGCAGCAGCTTGTCCTCGTTGAGCCGGTACATGGTCTCGTCGCCGGCTTCCACCGTGTCACACACGGCCGCCATGCGCGCCGTCAGACGATTTCGCACGGCCGGCTGTTGCCGCAGCAGCTGGGCCAGGTGAGATTCGCTCGCCTCGTCATCGGCGTCGCTGTCGTCGCCCGCGCCGGGCCGCAGCGGCATTAGCAGCGCGTCCAGGAGGTCGTCGGCTGGCACGAACATGCGCTTGGCACCTCGAGGCCGCGAGGGCGGGGATGCCTCTGGCGCTGCTGGGCCGGATGCTTGGTCGTTGGCGAGCGCTGGCAGGACGACGAAGAGCGGATCGATCGGCGTCGCCACGAAGAGGTCGGCGTTCTTGGTGGTGTGCGGAGCGAAAGCGCCGCGACTTGCTTCGCTTGATTCGTTTATTTCGCTTGCTTCGTTTGCTTCGCTACCAGTCGCCTCATTCCCTGCACCCGTAATCAGCCAGCTCCGCGGCGTCGTCGCCGTCTGTGGGCTCGCAAAGTGCGTGAACTCGTAGACACCCGTTTCGGGGCAGATGAGGAAGCGCGACGGCCTTGCCGCCCCGTAACGCGGATGCGGCAACGTTGCAATCCGGGCTTCAGCGCTCGCTTTCTTGGGCAGCACAAACAGCCTCGGTGGGTTGACAGTCTCAGCATCCAGTGCGTACTTTGACGAGGAAGCAGATGGAGTGGCGCTGTCGCCGTTGCCAGCAGTTGTCGTTGAGCGCGACGTGCGCGTTGCTCGCGGAGGCATTGTGTGGGGAGTGGATTAGACGGGTTAAAAAGGGCGAATATCAGTGAAAAGAGAAGAAGAACTAAATCTGTACTCGCACCCTGTTCTTCATGTCGACCGTCGTCTTGATGGATCTTGGTAGCAGGGCTGCAGTTTATATTGACATTACATAAGCAGACGCGTCTCGGACTGGGACGCGTCGGCCACGCGTTACTCCTCTCCTCAACGACACCTCGCCCAAAAAGACGACTTCTCACCAGTGCGGTTAGCCTCCGTTTATCGATCCCTGATAAGCTTTTCGTCTCCTCTACAATCTCACATCGAGCCTCGTCTCTTTGGCAGCCATTGTGACGTCTCACGGCCACGCCGGTAACGAAGCCTCTTCCTTGGAAACGCTCACTCTCGAGCCGTCTGGCGTGGTACATTACACCTTGCCAGCTGCACATATTGCTCGCGCACCGACACACCCTTGCTTTCCCCCAGTCGTCTGGCGTGCCAGGGAGAAGCAAAGGGTAAACACGAAACGGCCCCGCGAGAATTTTGCACTCCTCTTGTCTCTAATTACAATCGCTACCTCTTTTCTCTGCCTGCATTTGTCTATGGAGGCTACGAACGCTGCAGCGCATTTCTTCCGCCACCTCTCTTCTGCCTGATCGGCCGCCTCTTCCTTCTCTTTCCCTTCTCCCCCAACAGCAGCAATGCTGCCCAGTACGTCTGCATGGGAGATTGATGTCTTGATCCAGCTGTGGCATTTTCTAACCTGCCAACTTCCAGAATCACCGGCGGCATCGGCCCAATGGCCTCCACGATCGCCTCGCGAAGCTCTTCTCAGCACACCCGGCGGCCGTGCCCGCTTACGACGGTTGGAAGCCTCGCGGACGTCGCCATCACCGTCACCCCTTCGGACTCGGCGGGCTGATAGCCATGATATCAACATGGGCGTCAGCTACGGCGGAGAAGAGGGTGAGGAAGGCGAAGACGAAGACGAAGACGAAGAGACGCTCCAACTACAGCTGCAGGAGATCCAGGCCAAGCTGCGATTGAAGAAGTTGCAAGCCGCCAAGTCACAGAAAATGGCGTCTGTACGGCCAGCACCATACCCGGCACAAATGGTGCCAGGGCGAGCTGCTGGCAGTGCAACGGGAAGAAGTGGCGCGGCAGCAGCGTACGCCTCTCGATCGCCCCAACGAACCACCGACGTCGAGGTGCCCGCGTCGCCCGTGCGAAAGGCCCAGTCGGCCCTGGACGCCGCGGCAATACAAAAGTCGCCGAGGCGGGTACTGCTCGGAATTGACAAGGGCCTGCGAGGACAGGACGTTTCGCTTAAGCGGGCTCCAGCCTCTTTCCGGCGCGGACTAACTGATAGTGCCAGCAGTTCCAGCGTGTTGGGGGGGGCTTCTGAGCCGGCACCTCGCCTGCTCAGCTTCAACGAGCGGTTGGCTGCGGCGCGCACGCAAGAGGCTGCTCGGCACGACAAGTCGGAACGGATCCAGAAGCTTCGGACGTCGGCCTTCGCGGTCGGGAAGGACGAGATGGACCAGTACAAGTCCAAGGCCGTCGACATACCAGTCGTCAAAGAAGGTCCCCGGGTCTACAGTCGTGATGACATCTTGAGTGTCGCCTCTGGACGGAAGCTGCCCGACATCGAAGGCAGAGGCAGCGCTCTTCTGCGCCGCAGCAACACGACGCCTAGCATGCGCTCCAAATATGCAGATGAAAACGTGGCGCCGACAACAGCAGCAGCAACAGCAGCAGCAGAAGCAGAACCAGGGGCAGATTCTGCAGACCCTGGGCAAGACGCCGCTGCAGCATCTGAAGCGGCCTCGTTTGAGCCGTACAGCGGCTTTCACCTCACTCGGCGCATCCTTCCACATTCTGTCTTGACACGCTCCGTGTCCGGCACGACCACATACACGATCCAGGACCTGCTGCGAAATGTCAAAGCACCAGACTTCCAGCTTCCTGAAGTCGAAACGGATGTTGTCGTTATGGCTATCATTGCTGAAAAGTCGGAGCCACGCTCGCACAAGCCGCTGCCAACCAGTAGCAGTACAAAACAACACCAGAATAAGGACAAGCAAGAGCATGAGCACGACCGGGGCAAGTACATGGTCTTGACCCTCGTCGATCTCACCTACCAGATCGAACTCTTCCTCTTCAAGTCCGGCTTTGAGCGCTTTTGGAAGCTCACCACTGGCACCGTCATTGCCATCCTCAACCCAGCCATCATGCCGCCGCCGCCCGGCCGACACGATACCGGCCGCTGGAGCCTGGTCATCAACTCAGACAGCGACACAATCCTCGAGATTGGCGTCGCTCGTGACCTCGGCTACTGCAAGTCCATCAAGCGCAGCGGGCACCGGTGCAGTACCTGGGTCAACGCAAGGCGCACCGAGTACTGCGAGTACCACACGAATGAGGCCGCCGCGAAGATGCGCGCAACACGCAACGAGCTCAACGGCGCGGCTGGCTTCGGCACGGCCGACCGACGATCCAGCGGCCGAGGCGGCCGAGGTGGCCGTGGCCGTGGTGGTCGGGGCGACCAGGCCAACGCGGGATATGACCGGGCTGCCCAGAGCCAGTGGTTTCTGGCAGGCCAAGGCGCGAGCGCCCTCATAGACAACGAAACGTTGACCGGCGGCTTTGCCGACAAGGCGGAGCGCAAGGAAGGTATCAAGCGACGGTTGGCCGTCAAAGAGCGCGAGTCCGACATTGCACGCAAGCTGGCAGAAATTGGGTCTGGCGCCGGCCGGGACTACATGAAGCAGGCCAGCCAAGACCGGCAGCAGCTGCAGCAGCAGAAGCAGGAGCAGGAGAAAAAACAGAAACAGAGGCAGAAGCAGTCCTCGACTGCGGCGGGCGGAAACAACGTGCTTGGTTCGCCATTGACTGCACCGTCCTTGTCCACCATCATTGCCCCGATGGGATCGGCTGCCGACCAGGCGGCCGCGTCGCGTGCCAGCCTTTTGGCGTCCGTTGCAAAGCGACGCTTGATGGACGGCGCCACGCCTTCCAGCTCAGGCAGTGGCAGCAGCACCACACCGATGCCGTTGCCGTTGCCGCCGCCGCCGCCGAAGCGCGTGATCCACCTGAGCCCGGCCAAGCGGAAGCGGCCGCAGTCGTCCTTGTCGTCCTTGTCGAGAAGCGAGACGGCAGCGGCAGCTGCGGGAGACGGCGGCCGTGCCGGCGGCTTTGGCTGGGGCACGGACCTGCGCGCCAAACTGGGCCGCATGAAGGACGGCGAGACGCTGGCGGTAGGGACCAGCCAGACCATCCAGAGCGGATTCCGAAGGGCGGCTGCAGCGGCCGTGTCGGCGTCTGTGTCTGCATCGACTTCTGCTTCTGCATCTGCATCTGCTTCTGCATCTGCTTCACGCTCGCCGGTTCGCAAGAAGACGCGCTTCCTGCTCGGGGACAAGGGCATCCGTGAAGCAGGGCGGGAGAGTCTCGGGACCACAGGAGGCGGCGACCAATATGACGTGAACGATGACGACGATGACGACGAGCTGGTGATAGTGTGAAGAGAGAGGGAGAGGACGCGACTTTGGCACTCAAAATTTGGATCTCGTCTCTTTTCTCTCACAGTCTTCCTCCTTTTGCGCTGGGTTTGTAAGCTTCTAGGATATTGGTACGTTCTCTTGTCGTTTATCTATTGCATTGGGCAATGAAACTCCCAACTATTATGTCCTGGCTCTTAGGACCTATTTCAAGATCGTCTAGAGTGCTCGTGTATCATGAGTCTTGTCTACTGTAAAGTATACCTGTCAAAGTACGGAGTAGTCTGACAGGTGCTCTGCAAAGGCGACAGTAGTACTCCGTATGCCGGAATGAATTCAAGACGAAGAATCCAGAAAGGGAAAACAAAAGAAAGAAATCCAAACATACAAATAGGTAGTGATCATCAAGGCCAAGCCCCTCGACATCCCATCTATCATAGCCTTGTCATTTTTTGTTGGTTTTCTCACATGCGCACGTCCGCAAAGCAAATGTAGCAAAATAGCAACGGAACAATGCATCAAACGGGAACACACCGATGCTCCAACACTATGCTCAATCCACAACGGCGTTGGCGTCGGCAGACACCGGCTCGACCTTGTGGTCGGACGAGCTGGTCTCGACCTCGGCCTCGGCCACGGTCTCGCCGGCCGTGTTGGCGGCCAGCGTCTCGACCTCCTTTGTCTTGGTGGACTCGGTCGCCTCCTCAACCGTCTCTGCCACTTCGGCGTTGTCGGCCTCCTCAGCCTCCGCTTCAGGCATGGCCTCGGACGAAGAGACATTCAGAACACCCTCCTCAGGGTCAATGCTAAAAAGGGTCGTGGTTGTCGAAAAGCCAAGCGAGACGGGAATGGACGATGCGCCGCTGGCAGCAGCCGCTGGGCTCGGACTTGACCTAGGCGCACGTCGCTGGGGGCCGCGCGCACGACCCTTGCGGGCGTCGGTAAGCGGCGCCTTCACCGTCTCCTCAGTCGCGTCGACGGCTGTCTCCGCAAGCTCTTCCTTCTTAGGCGCCTGCGGTCCGATCTTCAGCTTTTTGTTCAGGTCCGACATGAAGTTGGCTTGTAGCTGTGCGATCTTGCCGCCAAAAGGGCGCGCCGGCACTGCAGGCTTCGATCGGGGAACAGTCTCAGACTCTTCATCCGCGCTCGGAAACTGCTGCCGCACAGGACGAAACGGAACCTGCGGCTTCGGTTTCTCGAGGACAGAAGCCGTGGCGTTCACATCCGCTTCGGCGGTGGTCTTCGGCTTCGGTCGGCTCGGAACAGCTGGGACCGCCTTGTCCGATGGGTCGGTCGATGACTTCCGGCTCGGCCGCTTGGGAATTTCGGGTTTGGCTGCCTCGGCGGGCGAAGGGACGTCATCGATCTGGGGATGAGACACAACGGTCTCCAGCCTCAGGCTCTCCGGTACGTCCTCCCAGACATCGCGACTTGGGAAGCGTTGCGGCATGGCCGGCCGACGACTGCTGCTGCCGAGGCTTCCACCGATACCAACAGGGTTGGTAGAAGAAGTCGAGCTGCGCGTGGCCGCGAGGACCTCCTTTGCCAGCGACGGATTGTGGAGGGCCCAAGGGGTGGGCTTGTGAGCCGCGCGGTTCTCGAGAAATGCGTCGGGGCCCTGCAGCTCCTGCTCGGCTAGTTCCTCCTGGTGGCGGGCAAACGCCTGCGCAGGTGTCTCTCCGTCACGAGTCGGAATGTCTGAGACGGAGCGGCGACCGGTGAATTCTCCCTCCTCGCCGCCCAGATTGTCCGGAATATCGGGAGTTGTCACTTCGGCGGTATAGTGGGCACTGCTTGGAGCGTCTTCCCAAATGTCGCGGCTGGGGAAGCGATTCGAAACGTCCTCGGCGAGCAACGATTTGGAGGAGATTGACGGTGCCTTGTGTGCCTTTTTATCGTCGTCCTTGAACAATGGCTCGTACTCGTCTTCCGCCTTGTCTTCAATGATGGCGGACTCTTCGGGAATGTGAGAATTGCGGAAAATACTGGCGGGGCGGCTGGAAGGGCGGCTCGAAGTCTCTTCGTCAAACGAGCTGAGACGACGCTCGAATGCAGGCTCGACGGCAGGCTCTTGTTCACCGGAGTGGGGGTGCTTGGCAACTTCGTCGGGTGCGAGAATCGGTGCTTCGTTTTCGAATTCTAACTGGGGCGGCTCTGCATCGGAAAACATAACACTTTTGCGACGGCTCGTAACGTCGTCGACGTGAATGATATCTGGGTCGTTGCTGTCAGGAGCGGTGAGCGAAATCTCAGGGGCGGCGCTCTTCTGGACAGAGCTCGACCCAGAAGTGTGGCTGCCAAAACTATTCGTTTTGCCCTTAGGTGCGACAGATGCGGGGCGCGACGTTGATTCATCAATCGCCTGCCAGCCAATCTGTTCACTGGGTGTGCCCTTCAGATCGTGGGTCGCTGCAAGAAGGGGGGGAAGAGCGTCAGTAATGGACATCGGACAAGGACAGACTTGCATGCTGCATGACCCCCACGTCGTTGTTCGGCTATCAAGACAAGCTGCACAAAATTAAAATATAAAACGTACCGAGTCCATGCCCATGGCTAGCAGTCTCAAGTACAATTTTGTTGAGGTCTGCGCTTGGCAAAGAGAAATCTTTGGCGCGATCAGAGTGATGCGGCGTGTGCTCCTTCTGCAGCAGCTCCGGGTGTTTGGTGTAATAGGCCTGCTCCAGTCTGTCGGAGGGGACGACGCCATGGCCATGGAGGCCATAGCTATCCGGGGGCAGCTCGCCGAAGCCGCGCGCACTCTTCTTACGGCTGTGGTGCTTCTTCGGGCCGTCAGAGGAAGCGCCGCCGGCAGGGGATGGCGCCTGGACGTCGCCGGCGTTGGGGTACATCGGGACCTGCCGGCCAATTTCGGGAATGCCCTGCTCGTCGTCGATGGCGTCGTCATTGGAGGAGAGGTCTTGGCTCGTGGTGCTGCTCTTCTTCTTGGTGCTGTCACTGGTCGGCTGGCCAATGCCAAAGGAGGCGGCCCTTTCGCTGTCGGTACGAGTGACGACGGCCACGCGCTGCTTGGCACTGATGGCGGGCAAGGAAGGTTTCGGCGCATGGAGCTTGAGGTCGTCACCTACAGTGCGCGTGTGTTCAGGCGAAGCAGCACGACTACTGCCGGCTCGGGACTTGGACGAGCCCAGCTCCTCGGCCACTGCGGCGTATTCCATGCCCTCCTGACCGACGGAGGGAAGATCGACGGAGCTGGACCGGTCAATGGGATCAGCCGATAGATGTGAGAGGCCATTGCTGAAAGGGTTCCTGTTGCTGGGGCTCTTGGAGAGGAGAGCATCTAATGGGGACGGCGCAAACCGGTCGCGGCTGGGGGAGATGGAGCGGTCGACGGCGCGGCGGATAGGACGCGGCGGGATCTTGGGCGTGTCCTGCGCTCTGGTTGGGCGCGGAGGCACCATGGGAGTCTGGGTTGTAGCCGACATTGTGGTTTGGTGTCGAGAAGGACGAGGAGAAGACGCGTTGATGGAGACTCCTTCTAGCAACACGGAGACGAGGGCTTGATGTTAGTATCACGACGGACGGGAGAAGAGTATAAAAGGGGGTCAAGCCAGGAGCTCTTGGCTACAGAGTAGCTCAAGATGTGGGAGATAACAAAATAAGGTGCCTGTCTGGTGTCTGTGCCTTGTGCGACTGGCGAAGGCCAGTAAGTGACGCGATAAGCAGGATAGTAGGACAGGCAGGGGACAGTGGATGTGATGGGCAGACCAAAATACGGTGTGCTAGGCCACCGTAAACAACCGATGAGGGGGGGCGAGAGCGAGGAAAGAAACGGATCTGGGCTCAACCAATACTAGATAGCCGGGACAGCGCCGGGGACGTTCCGTGCAGCAACCAGATAAGTGTATCTGACACAGCATGCGGGAAGGGGGGGGAGGGGAGAGAAGACGACGTTTTAAGTGGCGCAAAGGGTGTAGGCGGTGAGGTCGGTTGGGGCAGAGTAGGGGCAGAGTTGGGGCAGCTACAGCACTTGCGAAGCTGCTGCAAGGCGACGAAGCAGATAAAGTAGATGGGAAGATAACGGTGCCTGTTCCTCTTGGACAAAGGACCAAGCGGCTGCTGATAAGGCCAAGAGAGGGAGAGCACGCGGGAGAGGTGACGCGAAACAGAAAACAGACAAATCAGAATTCGGTGAGGAATGCGTCAGGTCCAGCAAAAACAACGACGCATGAGTTGTCTGGTGAGACGGCAACTGATGCAGCTGTCAACCCATTCTGTCCCGCCTGCTTCCTCGACTTCTCTGCTACCATTTACTCTGGCCCAGACGTGTCCAATGGCCCAACGGCTGTTCGGTTGTGTCTTTGTAGGGCCGAGACCGGAGGAAGGAGAACGGGAGACGTGTCGAGGTGGGCGAGCGAGGGTTGTCATGGGTTGCCAGACGAGGACGAGAGGTGTCGATGTCGAGCAAAGCGAGCAAGATTGTTTGATTGGCGAAAAGGCACAGGACACCGCGAGAGGGCGCAGAGGACAGGAGGCTGGGCAATTGGATGGATGCTGGGGTGTCGATGATGATCGCAGAAAAGAACCAGTGAAGACAGCAAGACACAAATACAGGCCGAAAAGAGACAAAAAGACGAGGTAAAAAAAGAAGAAAAAGCGCGAGGAGGGCTAGAACCTTGCTTACCTTGTGGAAGCTGCGTTTTCGAGGTTGAAGAGAGGATTGTTGTTGTGCGTGTGCGCCAGCGTAAAGGACTCGAGGTGTAAAAGAGGGCAAAACAGCAAGAGAAACACGAAGAAGAAAGAAGAGGATTGTCGAAGCTCTGGTGATGCTCCAAACTGGAAAGAGCACCGTAGCCAGGTATTTACATGCACGGTGGGTCCGACTGGAAGCGGACTGGCGACAATGCGTCAGACAGGGAGCGGTGGACAAATACCTCGCTCGTCATTAGCTGGGTCATCAGGCACGGTGCGGCAGGGGTACGGGGGGTACGATGAGGTACGAGCTATTACGGCATACCGTAGCACTGATCTGATGTACTGAGGGGTACTGATACTGAGCGATCTAGACATTGCCAAGTGGGTCCTCCCCACAGGTTTTGGAAGGAAAGCGAGAGTTGCTGAACAGTTACTGTGTAAGGACCACTTCAAAGGGGACCTTCAAAGCTGCCTTTGTTTCTGTCCAAAGTTGCCGACGACGAGAAGATGCAGGTCGGGCAGCAATTGGTTGTCCTGGCCAATTCGATCCCAGAGCAGGTCCCACGATCCTGACAGGCATTGCCATACGAAAACGTTGCCGAAAAACTCTGCAGATGCAAGCAAGGCCGACGGATGGCACACTCATGCATGAGCTGGGGAAAAGAGACCGAGCAGGCGAATCAGGATGCTTGCAGCGCATCTTCGTCGTCCGCCGCCGTACACACTGTTGAAAAGTTTCTCCACCTCGTGACCGGACCAATATGGCCCAGATGCTCACTAAATGGTGCCAAATGGTGCCAAATGGGCTCGGGACTACCGCAAAACGTCGCTTCCTTTGTCTGGTGACGCGCTGGAACGCCAGGGAGGCAATCCAGAACATGCAGGACTGTTCGGGCTGACACGAAGGGGCCGAGTTGGTATCGTTTTCCAGCGGTGAACGACTTGAGGGGAAAGAGGGGAAGGTGAGACCAGAAGAGGAGAGGAGACGAGACGAGACGAAGGGAGGAGAAAGGGCGAGAGAATGAGTGCTCCTTACGTCTTAATACGATGGTGGTTTATAGTGAGAGCACCGTGAAAGAGGAACATTTAACGTCTGCTGTAGATAGACAGCTGAATAGCACTGTACGGAGCACCCTGAAAAAGAAAAGAAACAAGTCTGATGGCGTGCGTGACTCGTTGCAAAGTGCTGCATTTTGTACGTAATGTGCTCGTCCGATTGATCTCGATCCGCCTGTACCTGACGTATTCCATGACTCGGAAATGTATCTTACTTCTCACCTACAGAGCACCTAGGAACTCCGAGCGAGACCATCAATGGCCCCTGAGCAGTCTCAGTCTGGTCAGAGATTACCCTGCCCTGACGAATCTCGCACATCAACCTTGAACAGCTGGCATCAGGGGCAAGAATGAACGGGCGGAAAAAGCAGAAACGACAATGACAGAACTGGGCCGTGCCCAGCTCGGCTTCTGCCGGTACAAGTCGCTATTACGGGGCAGTTGCGCAAAATTCTCAGCGATCACGAGCGCCGCGCCAGAATGCTCCAAGCCTCAGCCCCAGAATTGTCGGCGTGGCTCCTCACTGTGCACTCACTGTGTTAATGGCAGTCGGTAGTCTACCTACTCCGTACGGATAACCTGTACGAGATGTTCAGTTTGCCTTGCCAGTGTTCTATTTTTGGCAGCAACACCAAGTGGTCTTGTCAATACCTAGGAAAGCTCTGCTCAAGCCCTTTCCTTCAGCCCATCACAATCACCTCTGACTGATTATGTTAAAGCAAGCACACAATGACTGCTAGCACGTTTGAGCCTCGCGTGCTGTCCTCGGGAAACTCCAGCCAGGAGGTGACATCATCTTGATCGCGGTGGAGAACCCCTGGTGCCTGGATCCGGGGGATGGCTCGGGTGGGACTCGGCACCCAACATAAGAGTATTCGTACGGAGTTGTGCAAGAGTAAAATGTCAAGCCTTTTCTTTGTTCGCAGCCAGACGAGCACGACGGCAGCGCATCCGCCGGAGAGAAATACAAACTTTATGACAAGAAACCTTGTCCCGTTAGACGCCGGCACCGAGCCCAAAAGAAAAACAGAAAGAAAACAGAAGAAAAACAGAAAAGAAAACAGACAGCACGATGCTGTGGAATAAGTTTGAGGGAAAAACAATGTCGGGACAGAGCCGATGGTTCAAACGGATGTCTGCCAAAAGGCCAGTCTCGCCATCCTTGTTAGACGAGGCTCACGAGGCCCGGACCCCCCAACGAACAAAAGAAACGAAAGGGAACGAAACGAGAAGCACAGAAAGGATATAGCATGAACCATAGCTGCCCCCTTTTGTTCTGCCGTGGGGGAGAACCGTGCTTTGTCCGGCGTTCTTCGCTTGCGTTGTGAACGAGCGTCTGGTCCGCGTCATTCATGTCGCTCTCGCGCTCTGGCCGCTCTCGGCACCTTCGCACCCGTCAGTCGGTCGACACCGAGGCCATCATACAATCATCTGTGCCACGCCGGCGCCGCCCAGCGTCTTGCTGCCCACAAACGCCTGCCCGCGGATGGCCGCCAGCAGGTAGCAGACACCTGTCAGCGTCAGGAATACGGCTGCCGCGATCAGGCTCGAGGCCCCGCCAATCAGGCTCAGCCACTGGATCACCGCCATGCCGCCGTAGGTCGCCGCCCGCATGTAGTTGGTCGAGACGCGCCGGATAGCCGCGTCAAACGACGACGATGTCGGGCAGATGCGTAGCAGTAGGGGGACCTCGATGAACAGAATGACAAACGAGCAGGCGCTATCTTTGTCAGTAGCGAACGGGAAGGGAGAGGCGTGCGCAGAGGAGCTGAAAAGACTGAAAACGTACAGGCAGATGGCGCTGATGACAATGATGAGCACGCGGAACGTGAAGATGTTGGCAATGCCCAGGGCAAAGCACAGGATCATGCACAGGATGCCAAGCCTAGATAGAGAGAAACTTGTTAGCTTCGAAACAGTTCCCTGCATGGCTACGTCCGTGTCGACGAGGGAGCACCGCTCCCATCTCCATCCCCCACGCCGTGGTCCGGCTTCGCGAGTCGCACACGAGCGGGCCGTCGTGCGGCGTGACGAGGGTCGACCGCCTCCTCCCAGGCCAAGGCACTGGTGGCAGTTGAGCGAGCGGCCTCGCGGATCGGAGCTGTGGAAGGACTGGGAAAACGGCCCGCGAAAACCAAAAGACTAACCATTGTCCGTAGATGCCTATCGTGATGCCACCCGTGGTTAGCATTGCTTTGCTCGTATATGCGCACCGCTGCCGTTGCCAGAGAACTGGCCTAGACGGGCAAGCCGCCGTCCAGAAGCTTTCTCTCTCTCTCTGTCTCTCACAAACTCACTGAAATTTCTCGTCGCAAACTCTTCCTTGAGCGTCATCTTGAGAGGCAGTTCTCAGAGGCCGAGCGAGGCTTGGTATGTCCAAGGGCCAGATGTGATTCGGAGACGCTGGTGGCGGTTGGTGGTGGTGCTCCTGACACTGCTTCTTCTGGTACAGCTGCTCCTCTTCTTGCTGTATGGCCGCGTTCGATAAGAACCAGTTCCTGTCTTCCTTCTCGTCCGGGCGGCTCTCGCAGTTGCCTTCTGGGGAGTTTGTCCCTGTGGTTGCGCAGAGCAAGGGAGGACGGTAATGGGGGGAGCTGCTGCTATGTCGAACTTGACAAGTTGCCGGCGTCGCGCGGTGTGGGACGTCAAAAGCTTTGTTGAGGAATCGCGCTTTGTCGTAGGTATTGTGGCTTGTGACCTCTTTTAGGCGGAGGGTTGATTGTCCGTCGCTTCGTCCTTCGTTATGCGATGGTGTGGTCGGTTTGGCAGTTTGGCAGTTTGGTAGTTGTTTGGCTTGCTGTTTGGGCCCGGGTAGGGGTTGAAAGTAAATGGAATGGAAATCTCTCCAAGGTCGAAATGAACCGTGGTCTTTTCCGCTGTCGCTGGGGTTGGTCCAGCTGCTCTGTTAAAAACCCCTGGAAACCGCCAGAGCTGCGGCTGAGCTAGACTGCTTTCGGTGGCTGGGCTGTGGCTTTACAACACATCCTGTGGCCGTTTTCGTGGCATGCTCTCGAGGATAGGTACCTGCCACTGCTGACGTGGGCCCTATTCAGGCAACTGCGAAAGAGCTTTCCATTCTCGTGTAATCTTCGCATCACGTGGAGCCTGTACTTGTCGCCGTCCGCATCGACGCGTCGAGGCTATACATCGTGGTGACGTGGTCTGCTTCCTGGTGCCTGGAGAAAGTCCCAAATGTGCCGACCAGGGGCTGGCGATCACGAGTAGTTTTGCAGGGCACGTCCGTTTCATCTGCAACGGTTTCTGATTATTATGAGATACCCAAGTAGACTTGCTAGTCTTCACTTGGCCTTTTCTGTTTCCATCCCGTTTCCTCCTTTCCTTTCCTTCTTGTCGTTCAATCTGGGGCTGTTTCTCTGTCATCCGTACCTTATAAAGTCAATCTGGGGCTCTGCGTCCCTGTCTCGCGCGGGCTGATCTGTACCATCCAGCGCTTCCGCTGGCGTGTTTGCCTGTATGTGCCGCTGCAGCCGTGACGGCAAGACGAGGCTGTTGTTCAAGTACCTCTGTTCCTTCCTCTTCCCCTGCCACTTGTGCCACATGTTCGCAACCCAGGCGCGCCGAGGTCCGTCTACCGACCAGCGTTGGACAGGGCTGCCGAGCCTCCGTCTAAAAAAGATGGCTGCCGGCCAGAAAGGTGACCTCCGCCGCCCTCTTCTTCGTCGTCCGCCACGCCTCCGTCGCGCGGGCTGGCAAATGATACGCCTCGCCTCCGGACGCTGCGCGTCTTGCGCGCAGGTCCGGTCCGCACCTGTGGGAGCAATCGGCGTTCCTCCTCCCTGGCCCAGGCAACCTGCCTCGTTGTAAGACAGAAACCTTGCTTGACCACGAATTTGTTGATGCTGAAAGAAGGCCACACGAGTGTGGCCAGATCTTGCACATCCGTGAGCGCAGGGACGTCGTAGGTCGGCGTGGCAGAAGCTGCAGAAGCTGCAGAAGCTGCAGAAGCCGGAGCAGTCGACGACGAGGTGGACGCCGTGCCACTGCCGGTTGCATTGCCGGTCGGAGTGTCGGCTCTGCCGGTGCCAGCATTGTTTCTGCCCGTTCCTCCAGTCGCAGCATTGCCGACCGGCCACCACTCCGGCGATGGCACCAGCGGCGTATACATGGCGGGCTCGGCGTCCTCATCGAGCAGGTCTTCCGAGCACGAGACCAGGTACTTGTGCTGCTGCATCGTCTCGCGCCAGATCCTCGCCGTGTCAACGGCCCAGCCGCGAATAGCGCCGACGAAGCGATTGCGCTGGTCTTGCGGGAGAATGTCAATGACAAGATCGGCAATGTCGTTTGTAACAGCTGCGGCCCGCGCGCCAGCATAGCGCTCCTGCCGCTTGGTCGGCACCGAACGCAGTAGGCAGCAGCGCAGATAGTTGGCCTGCTTTATGTCGTCGAGACACTCGAGCCAGCCAATAGACGCGTCAGTAAGCGCGACGTCGTCGTCGTCATCGCCATCGCCATTGTTGTCGTTGTCGTTGCTGCTGCCGTGATCAACCACCGCGTGCTCAACCAAATACACCGGCTGGAAGATCTGACGGATGGAGGACCGGGCGAGGACCCGCAGAACGGCAGCAATACGCATCCGCTTCGCGCAGTCGCTGTTGGTCATGGGAAGCGGCAGAGGCAGCTGCGGTAGCACCGGTGCGCTCGCCATGTGCGGCTCGCTGCGTGCCAGCCTCTCAGTGAACCTCTGCCATTGGTAGCCAGCATTGTCGGAGTCGACATTGAGGTCCTTGGAGAAACATTCATCGACAATGGTGAAAGCCGATGTGAAGATGTTGTCCAGCTGCTGCACACTATGCGAGTTAGTTGGCTGAGACAGGACGGTTGTCCTTTAAAAGGTCAGGGGAAAGGGATCACGTACATGTCCTCATGGGATAGGTCGTTGGGCCTGATGGCATAGCCCACATATTTTTCCAGCCGGCTGTTCCGCCTCTCACACTTCTTGCGCTCCTCGTTGATCTCGGCGTTCTTTTTGGATACAAGGGCATTGATCTCGGTGTTGTCTCTCTGGAGCTTCTCCAGGCTCTCCCTGGTTTTCTCCAGTTCCCTGATCTTGTCCTGGATTTTTTCGTTCAGTTCGATGGCCTTGGAGTTGGCACGACCAACCTGCCACTCCAGACTGTTGTTGACCTTCTCAAGTGTCGCGCATTCGTTCGCTAGGCTGCCTAGTATCTTCAGTCCGCCGCCGTGGGCGAGCTGGCTGATCGAAGAGATGGCTCCCGCAATGTCTTCGAGGGTCTGGGACCCCGAGGAGGGCGGCGAGGAAGGCGGAGTGTCAAACATGCCGTTTCCATGAGTGTATCTGCCTGAGCCGTTCACTCTGGGGGAACCTCTGATGTTGGAGGTAGCCATGATTGTTTCTCGTGGTTGGAGAGGCTTGGACTGTATCTTGCTCGTGGAGAGATCACTGGGGGGCTCAACTGTGCCTTTATATAAACGGCGCCTCCTCCATGGCTGTCTTGAGGCTCTGTGTCCCTCGCTATCATGTCTCGACTTTCCGCTCCTCCCTCGACTGCGTGACGTGACCGCAAGGCTAGTCTCAATCCTCAATCAAACGTCCTGTCGCATTGAGTCTGCTCATTGTTCGTCGTCTTCGGATGCCATTACTGTGTGTTTACGTATGCATCTCGGCTGAACCATTCACATCAGCTTGCCGTGCACCCTCTTTTACTCGTGCTTCCCATTTAGAACGTGTCTGCCTTAGCTCTTACCTTTGATTTGCCTTCCACTGCTCTCTTGTCGGCTTCTCATGCGCGGCGTCAGGCAGCAATCCGTTCGACAGGCCGCCATCCGACAAGGCAAGTCGACGTGGCACCACTGCATGCCCATTGTCGAAAACGCCGCAGCGCATAGCCTTCCCAATTCAACAAACGGGACTGCATGCTGCATAACCCCTCACCGCCAGAGAAACGAGGCAGCAAATCAGATAACCGGATGTTTC
Organism: Ophiostoma angusticollis; assembly: GCA_019925545.1. Taxonomy (NCBI): domain Eukaryota; kingdom Fungi; phylum Ascomycota; class Sordariomycetes; order Ophiostomatales; family Ophiostomataceae; genus Ophiostoma; species Ophiostoma angusticollis. Next base: position 63,393 of record JADHKL010000044.1, read on the forward strand.
CTGGAGGATGATACATCGCGCAGGCGGGCCGGCCTTGGCGCCGCAGGATGAGTCAATATCGGAAGCATGTTGCTGGAAGAGGAGATGCGGCTCAAGATGGTCAGTCTTATGCTTCAAAGGCGCGCAGTTGCGCGTAGCTGCGCGGGGATCGTAGGCAACAGCGACGGCGACGCCGTCCAATCAAATGCAGAGATACGACGCCAGCGGACGGTGTTGTGAGGGATGAGGAGGAGAAGGCGGAGACGACGTCAGCAACAACAACAACAGCAGCATCAGCAGCAGCAACAGTTACAAATATGAACACGTCAGATAACATGCAGATCAGCCTCGTACTCGGAACCGAGACGAAAGGAGGGGGAGGACCGAAGCTGGAAAGAAACAAAGATGAGAAGAGATGAAAGTTGAATATAGTGCCCCGCAACGACCAGAGACGACCAGCCTATCCGTGACTGATTCCGATCTTTGTCTTTCTTGTTTATAGACGCAGCGTTCTAGAGTATATTTCTTAGGTATCTAGGTCAAGAACGGCGAAAGATGAATGTATTTCAGAGATAGATTCAAAGAAAAGAGAAAGGGACGAAACTCGGCAAGCTTTGGCGTCTAGACAGTTTCTCATGTTTATATTCCAAAGCAGAGTGTTCAGATCCTTTTTCTCCTCTCTGCTCGTCCTTCCACCAACATACAGGAACTAGAAAAGATGCACCCAGCATCCCTCCTACGTCGTCAGCGTGTACTGGGAGCTTCCACCGGCGTTGCCCCAGCCCTCGGTCGCCAGCACCTGGTAGTCGTGGGTGCTGCCGAGCTTGAGGCCCAGCTTGGCCCAGCCGTCAAAGTGGTTCTTCATGGTGATGGTGCCGCTGCCGGGCCGCGCCGTGCGGCGCTGCGAGATGAACTGCGTAAAGGTGGTGGTACCGGCAATGGACGGCTGGTTGACCTGTGTGTGCTGCCACACGTCGTAGACGGAGCCGTCGCTCTCCAGCGTGCCGACCTTGGTGCCCTGCGCGGAGCCCTTGCCGTCGGACGCGTACTCGGTCACGTAGTACTCGATCAGCGGGTTGCGCGTCCAGCCGTAGAGGGACACGAGCACGGTGCCGCTAGACCGGGACGTTGTGCCTTCAAACGAGATGTTTCTGCTGGTCAGCAGAGAGGGAGAGGGGGGGGCGAGGGGGAAGGAAGAGAAAAAGAGAGATATACCTGGTCGTTCCCGTCTTCCAGCCCTTGCCAACGACAAAGTCGGCGGCGCCGGAAAAGGACACGGTGTAGCCGGAGCTGCTCGGCTGGAAGTTGACGCTGCCACCGGTCTTGTAGTTCTGGTTGTAGTCCTGACGACGCGCCAGGTTGCTGGGGCCAATGACAAAGTCGGGAGCGTCGGCCTCGGCCGTCGGCGCGGCCAGCACAGCAGACATGGCCGTTGAGGCCAGCGCCAGGAACTTGAGGGCCACCATGTTGGACAAGAGGAGACTTGGTAGAAGGAGAGAAATCCAAGACCGAGACCAAGAAGGCTGTATCAGACGGAAATAAGCTTTTGCAGACAAGATGGAATAGAAACCAAGAATCGCATCTCTCACTGCTCCTAGCAAGAGAGTGCCGAGACAGACTCTCTTTATAGCCCTGGTCTCCCGTCCCCGTCTTCCCCCAAGTGTTCTCTTGCTGTCCCTCCTCACGGCTTTTCATCCTTCCCGTTTACTTTCCCCGAACGGCCTGTCGACTATTTGGGCTTGAAATGAGCTCTTTCCGTGCTTCCGCAGTAAGGTTTCTCTCCCTCTCCCACTCTCTCTCCCTCCTCGTTCTCTCCTTCGTCTTCATCTTCGCCATGTTTGTCCCGGCTAAATGTGCGCTCTGGCGGGGGTTTACGCCATCTCGCAGGCGCGCTGACGAGATTGCTGCTACCAAATGCGAGCATGAGCACGCGGAGAAATCAATATTCGAAAGCCTCCCTCCGTACTATGGATAAACCAAGTCGATCGGCTTGTTGCCTCCGCGACGTGGCGCGCCTGGCAGAAACATGTTTGCCCCACGCCAGTTTTCATCTCTTCTTCTTCTTCCTTTGTCTTTTTTAATGCAGATGGAACCTCGCGGTGCTGCCCTTGGCCGTGTTTCCGGCCCCCTGTGAGGCTGCGAGCCGCCTCGAAAGCGCAGCAAGTTACCGCTTCCAAGGATCATCGCCTCCCGCGACCGATCTGTACATCTTTTTTATATAAAGATGGTACGGCTGGGACGCAATCGTCAAATTCCACCTATGAGTGGTCGCCACAACATATGGCGATCCCACCAGAGTGTCGGAAAAGGGTTTGCATGCTTATATATTCGTCCAGCGTCCCCTTGTTCCGTCCTGGAAGTGCACGACGGAGAACCGTTGTTATCCGTTGGCCATGGCCATGAGAACACTGCTCTCACCATGGACGACCACGAAACAGCTCTCTGAAGGCTGGCGTGTCTTCGTTGTCTGGCGGGAGTCTCGTGCTACATCGCATCCTAGCCGGCCACTTGACGTGGCGCATGCACGTCCCCCGTACGACAACGGCACCGTGCCGGCAACCTGTCACAGAGCTGTCAGAGACCCATCTCCCCCAGTCCACCCCGGAAAATTCTGCAGCACGGCACCACGTCGTCACACAGCAGGCGCACAAGGCGTGCATGGCAAGGTCTGACCGTGGCAGGTGGAACAGACCATTGGGCACAGCGTCTCTCCACGGAGGAACAAAACATATCCAAGAATTGGAAAAGGGAATGGTAACAGTTTCAAATTAATGCCTGGTCAACATGCATGTGTGCAGGAGCCAGGCCTGTGCGAGAAAGGTAAATGCCCGGGCAGCTTTAGTCCAACGAAAAACAAACACAAAAACAAAAAAATCCAAACAGCCGCCTTTCAGTCCTTTGGCGGTGTGCCAGATTCTGTCTGCCAATTTTCTAGAGTGAGGCGAGCAAGTGTCGAGGTGTGCGGTCTATGCCGCCGCCCCAGAGATGGGAACGACTGGCGAGATTAAGTAAAAGAAGTCATGGTGTAGATATTCGCAGAGCATGGCAAGATCGAGGGCGGGTTATTCGCAGGAGTGGAGAGGACAAACGGGGGGCAATATTATGTTGAGAAGAGAGGCACAGCTGTCGGGTTGTGTCGGAGAAGGGAAGGGTGAGAAGATGGATGTCTGTGACGAGATGGAACGGGTATGTTGAGAACGTCGTCGGCTAGTCCGCTGCCTCGAGGAGCGTGATGACAGGCGCGTCTCCCAGCTTTTCCCGACCTTTGAGAAAGGAGATCTCGAGAATGAAGAGGTAGCCGACAAGTGTGCCGCCAAGTTTCTTGACGAGCTCGCCCGCAGCCGCCGCCGATCCCCCTGGAATTTTGTTAGGGCAAAAGTGAAAAAGCATGTGATGGCGGGCAACACCTGAAGACAAAACAGACTCCGAACAGGAGACAGAAAGACAATAAACCAAACGTACCTGTTGCAATGATGTCATCCACAATCAGAACCTTCTGGCCCGGCTGGATGGCATCCTCCTGGATCTGGAAGTAATCGGCGCCATACTCCTTCTCGTAGCTGGCGGTCGCGCAGGGGCCGGGCAGCTTGCCCTTCTTACGCACTGGCGCAAAGGCGGCGCCGAGCTGCAGCGCGAGGCCAGGGCCGAACAGGAACCCGCGGGCGTCGAGGCCGACCACGACGTCGACCCAGGGCGTCCCGGCAGCAGCAGCAGCAGTGGACGAGGAGGAATATGGTGCAAAGTGGAGGAGGGCCTGCAGCTCGAGGGCGCGGAGCAGTTTCCTGTGTGTGGAGGGGTCGCGGAAGATGGGCATGATATCGATAAAGTCGATGCCCTTGATGGGGAAGTCGGCAAAGTGGCGGAGGGCGGCATAGAGGCTTATCTTTGCACCGGCGAGTTCGGCGGCGGCGGCGGCGGCGGTGGTGGACTGTCGTCCCGCAGCATCGTGGGCAGTGGCGGTGGTGGAGTCGGTGGGAGCAGCAGAGGCAGAGTCTGTCGGGAGAGATGCCGCGTCGGCGGAGACGGTAGCTGAGGAAGATGTTGCGATAGGCTTGGACGGGTCTGGACTTGTATCCTGACTTTGTGCAGACTGTGTGACCGGGGAGGTCATGATGGGGGAGGGGAAGAAGAGAGAGGAAGAGGGAAGGAGAGAAAGAGGAGGAGCGGGGAGGGCGGACAAGAGAAAGGAGCAAAAGGAAAAACAGAAAAAAAGAAAAACAGAATAAACAGAATAAAAAAAGAATGAGGAAAACGGAGAGGTGCGGGAGGGAGGGGTGGAAGAACAGGGGGAGGATGTGACTGTGAGAGGACGAAAACACGAGATGCAGTCAAGAGGGGTGAGAAAAAGAAAAAAAGATACAACAGATAAACCGATTAAAACTGAGATAAAAAAGAGAAACCGTTGTACTCCGTGGATGGGCAGCGTTGGTTTGACGAGGTTGCAATCAATGTGAGAAAAAGGAAGGAAAAAATCGATGGTGGGAGAGCTAGCTAAGCTAGAGGTAGGCTGTAATGGAGGGGCGTGTTCCGAGGGGTGTGGTGAAGAATTGTGGGCATTGCTGCGAATGGCGAGCTGAAAACGGTGCGAGCTCAACAACGTTGAGCAAAACACCCAACAAACCAGCATAGGAGACTACGAGTACGGATGCTTTGGGAGTAGGAAGTAGAGCTAGCAGTCGTCCGTTCACGCCATATGCGACCAGCGGGTCCTGGATATCGAGACAGCAGCCGTCATCGGCGTGGGATGTAGCGGCAGAGAAGGGTGTGTCGGAGGAGCGTCAGCGTGGGCGACGGGGGGGGAAGGGCGACGAGGGGGGAAGGAAGCATCGAATGGTCGCCGTGGGGTGGCAGGAGAACGGTGCAGGGTGGTGTGGAGGGGAGAGATGTGTGGCGTGGTGTGGACAGTGACCATGAAGATGGCATCGCCAGTGGATGCGGGAAGAGGAAGGAGCCATGCGTGGGATGGCAGACAGACGGCAGGCAGGCAACCACGCCGTCTTCACGAGGGGTACATGTACATGTAGGGTAAGAGCTACCCAGTCGTCTGCCAACTAGCGGTAGAAGGCGGCCTTTTTCTCGCTCCCTTGTCGCCGGCGACGGCGTTTCGCAACCGTCGACTGCCATTGGCAGCCCGGTTGGTCGATTTCGGCCTATGGCAGTCCTTCACTGGCTGGCCAGTCCCAACACTTAAGCTTACAGGTCTGTGCCGTGCCTAGATCGAGGCCTGGAACGCATTCTTCTCTTTTCTGTCTGCGCAGTTCGGATCTGCACGGCTGGTGCTCGGTTTGCACTGCGACCACTGCGACCGCAGTGACACATCATATCAGATTGCTGACAGCTGAGCACCTGTTAACAAGACCAGCAGCCCGGCTGAAATAGGCCGTGCAAAAACACGAAGAACGTGCGCCGTTTTGAGTCACCGTCTCACCTCCACCAGCCTGAAGCTTTATCCATCCTCCACCAGCGTTTGCTGTGGGCAGGCTCATGCTATCAACCGGTTGTTTGCGTGTCGCTCACGACTGGAGAGTGCAAACAGCAGCTGAAACCAAACCACAAATCTTCGTGACATGACAAGCCGATGCCGCTGTCGCCATTCGCACGAGCAACTGTAGCTACATGTCGCCGTACCACATTACCTCGCTATCGGCATCCGGATTTTCTGCGACGTTGGACACATCGCAACTCATCTGTCGCCATATGTGATTCGACCCGCATTCCACTTCCTCCCGTTTCATGTACAATGCTACGCACCCCACTGCAGTCTGCAGCCTCTGACTGTCAGAGCCGTCACCAGGAGTGCAAATAAAGAGTGGTATCATTCTCGACGCACTTCAGAAGCAGGACTCTGTACATTTCGTCTTTATGTAACCCTCGCCCTTTCAGCCCAAGTCATCTGTGCCCAGACTCTTGCGGCCCAAGAAGCAGCGTGCGAATCCTGCTTGTAGCTTCTTGCAACCTCGGCATCTGCCGAGCCTTGCGAACGTCGACCAGCTGTGGACCAGACTGACGCGCGAGCGTTATCATCGCCAGCTCTAGGACGTCTCTATATCTGTGGCTTGGGCATCGGAATGCGGCACGTCCTGGCAGCCCTGGCACGTCTTCATGCCGACACACGCACAGCCTTGCAGACCGGTGAGCAGGCTGCATCCGACTTGGAGGGACAAAAAACAGGATGATCGGCAAGACAGGACGACAGGCAGAGCAATTTGCATGCTTAATTTCCTAGACAATTTACTGTTCTTCACATGTACATTTGTGCGCGTTTTCGTATATGCAGGAGATCGGCGCGAGGGAGGGGCGTGGCGTTAAGGCACTCTAGCGAGCAGTTGAATGCAGGGCTGAGCAAGCTGTAGAAGAATGGGAGGGACAGAACAGGCAACCAAGGGTATTGTGCGACGGGATATGAGGGAAAACAAGGGAAAAGGGGACAAGAAAAAGAGCATAGGACTACCAGAAACGCAGTCGGACGATGGAGAAGAGCATGTTCTGCAGCACATGCACGGACACGGCCACGCTGGTCGGCAGCAGCTCCGGCCAGACGGCCAGGTCCATCTTGCCCTCGGCCACGACGCTGAGGCCGAAGAAGTAGCGCACAAGGCCGGACACGACAAAGGCGGCCACCAGCTCGCAGGCCCAGGTGATGCTGGACGCGTAGAGCGTGAAGGAGAAGGTGTAGGGGTCCGCCAGCCGGGTCGGCGTCGCGGCGGCGCTGTCCTCGTCAAAGGCAAAGTACGGGTAGACGTCCCGGTTGGGCCCAAAGTGCAGCACCAGCAGGCTGCCGAGAAAGGCCAGCATGCTGGCGTTCTCCGCCACGAAGCGCACAAAGACGTTGCGCACGCACACCTTTTGGAAGGCGCCGTAGCTCTGCCCGTTGAGCCCCAGCGCCGCCAGCAGCCGGTGCGTCCAGGGGCACATCAGCAGCGGCGTCACCACAATCAGCGTCGTCGACGACAGCACCTGCAGCAGCACAAACTGCGACGGCGACCGCAGCCGCACGTACAGCGCCCGCACGTACGTCTGGTACGTCAGCATAAAGTACAGCTTGAACACCCAGCCCAGCGGGTAGCTGCCCACGCGCTCCCCCTGGTGGCCGCCCAGGATCCACCCCGTCAGCGCGTCCAGCAGAAACACCATCACCGTCCACCCGTACACGTACGCCACCGCGTACACCGTCGCGTGCTGCTGCATCTCTGCCAGCGCCGCCAGGAACAGCGACGCCGACGCCTCCCCGACCAGGTACACCACCAGCGACGCGAACAGCGCGCTCATCAGCCAGAGGAAGCGCACGAAGCTTGCTGGGAGCCAGGCATTGCCAGAGGCAGTGGCCGTCGTGGTCGTGGTCGTGGTGTTGCTGACGGCCCGACTCCGGGGGGTGGTCGGCGGTACGAAAACGGCAGCGGAGGACTGGGACACGGTCAGCCCTGGCGAAGGTGCGCGAGTGCCGCCCGCCGTGCTTGTGTATGTGCTCTTGTCCGTGCTCGCCGGACGCGTCGGTGGCGGCGTGGGGCTGCGGCCCAGCAGCGCGGCCGTGTCGAGGGCGTGCTCTTGGCCAAAGGCGAGCGACGGCGAGTCCGGACCAACGGTCGAAGACGGGACTGCGGCACGTGACAGCGACGGCGACGACGGTGATGGCGACCAGAGGCGTCGGCCAAACGGCACCGGCACGCTAAACCGGCGGACGCCGGCGTCTTGGGTACGCCGACGGTTCGATGACAGTGTCGTCGTGGCATGCCTGGCGCTGCCACCGCCGTCCATCCACAGCCCCGTCGTAAAGATGCGCTGCGTGTCCGACAGCTGCGCCACGCGCTGCCGCCGCTGTGCGTGCAGCAAAAGCAGCACGAGCGCCGCCGCCACGGGCATGGCCATGACGGCAAAGGTCCACGTGGCCCAAACGGTGTTGTGGCCGGCCAGGAAGGCGGCCTGGGGCACGCCCGCGAACAGCGCCGCCGGCACGGCCAGCGACGTCGCCACCAGCAGCGACACGCTGAGCGGGAAACCTAGCGACGCCGGCCACCAGTTGAGGCTGTACAGGTTGAAGACCTTTGTGATCCAGATGAGCGCCGTCACGTTGTACGGGCCGTAGTAGGCCAGCAAGAAGAACCAGAAGCTGATGCGCACGCGCGCCGCACCGTGACCAGGCGTGCGCGGCGAAAGCAAGGTTGTCGAGCGCGACGGAAGCCATGCCGGCGACGACGCTGCCGCGGGCTCCGCGCTGCCGCCGAGCGGATGCTGTGGAAATGGCACCGCGCACCACGCCACCACCACCGCCGCCGGCACCACCACCAGCAGCGTCCAGCGGCTCCACCAGCGGTCGACCGCGCGCCGCACCGTTGCATTCTTGGGCGTCAGCCATAGGTTGCGCAGGTGCCGGCCCGCCCGGAGCGCGCGGCGGCGCAGCCAGCGTATGGCTCTCCGGCGGTGTGGTCTGGTGTGTTGCCGCTGCTGGAGGAGTTGCCGCCGCAGACGGGAGCGCTGCGGAGGCTGCGAGCGCTGTGAGCGCTGCAACAGGTTGTCGTCGCCGCCTGCCGACGACGATGCCCGTCGGCGCTCGCCCCAGGGTAGCCTCCAGGGAGAGCGTTTGGCATCCTGGCCTGGCCCATCGTCGTGATCGTCTCCGGCATCCACGACCTCGTAGCCGTCATCGCCATAGTCATCCTCGTCGTCATCATCCTCCTCCTCCTCCTCGTCACTGATACCGTTGTAAAATCCGGCCGCAGCGATTGCCCCATACCCCGTGTTGTTGTAGAAGCCATGGCCCGAAGGTCCCCGCCTCAGAGTCTGCTGGTCTGGCGGCCGCCGCGGTGCAGCTGCCGAGGCCGACGACACCGATGGCGGCACGGCACGAAACCGGCCAACCAGCAGTGGCGACGTCTCGGTACCATTCAGGCGTGGGTTGGTTTCAGCGCCGAGCGTGAACGAGAAGAACTCGGGCATGGTTTCGCGAGGGGGTGAATGTCCGTTCCTCCGAGATCGGCTACCGTTGGCGGAACATCTTCCTTCGCTGGGCTTGGTGATGTCCGGCGGACGGGGTAGACTGTCGCGTTTGTGCAGACTCGCTCGAAAAGGGTCAAAAACAACAGAAATGGAAATACGAAAAATCGCGGCGTTGGTCGCAGGACTTTTGTCGTTGCAGCCAGTCTAGAAGCGATAGGCGCGGAAACGGGCCGCCGATGTTCGCCGCTAAGCGTCTGCAAATGACATAATACGCACGATTCTACTCCGTACGGAGTACTCCGTCTACCGATCACAAGGCTTCGTTTCACTCAGGCAATATCCTTCCAATTCCAAGCCGGATCCTCAACCATCCCAAGCAGGAAATATATTACATGGACAGCCAAACATACCATTACTCATCCAAGTCGCCCTCAATCTCGTCTTCACCTTCCTCGCCCTCCTCAAAGGCCTCCGAGTCGGACGAGTCGTCAACGCTGCGGCTTTCGTCTGCGTCAGACGCGACACCGTCGTCGTCACCGTCCTCTCCGTCATTCTCGCCCATTGTGATCTGACCGTGTGATGACTCATCGTCGTCGCCGTCGTCACCCTTGACGTCGTCTGCAAACCCGACCGTCTTCTGCGCCGACGGCGAGCGGCCAATGGACGTGTTGGTCGACGACGATGACGATGGCCGGCTGTCGGCCGAGAGCAGCGTGTCAGTTGCCACCGCCGATGCTGCCGATGCTCCCGACGCAGCCGGCTCCAGCACATCGCCGCTCCATGGTCGGCACGCCGTCACCAGCGCACCACACCGCAGGCACGTCCAGCCATCGCCCTCCTCGCGCTCGATGCGCGTCGCCAGCGACACGTAGCAGTAGACGCAGCCGCAGGGGATGGCCTCGTAGGGGTTGGTGATGTCGGTCTCGGCCGAGCCGATGACGCCGCTCGATGCCGCCGCCGCCGCCAGCAGGTCGGCCTCGGACTTGGCCGAGTTCTGGTCCTGGTAGCAGATGGCGCAGGTGCGCTCGGGCAAAAAGAAGAGCTCGCCGCCCGTCTTTTCCTCTTCAGCGCCAGCCTCGGCGCCAGTCTCGGATGCGCCGCCCACCGCCGCCGCCTTGGCTTTGGCCACCGCGCTCTTGGTCTTGCGCCAGGTCCGCGTGAACCAGCGCCGCCAGCGCTGGATGCCGACGAGCGGCAGCAGAAACAACAGAAACTCCGTGAACGCGTGCCACACCAGCTGCCGGTTCAGGTACTCAAACGACACCTCGCGGCTGACCTGGCTCGTGGGCGGCACCAGGCGCATGCGCAGCGCGCGGTCTAGCAGCGTGCGGTAGCGGCCGTAGCGCAGAAACACCAGGAACGACACAAACGCCGCGCCCGCATACACGTCCGCCACCACCGACGTGGCCCGCGCCAGCCGCCGCACCAGCTGGGGTGACAGCGCCTTGGACAGGGACAGCGACGAGGACCACCGAGACATCCGTCCGTCTCGCCGCCTTCCGTGCTCGGTCTCAGTCTCGTCCTCCTCGTCGTCGTATGCACCCTCGTCGTCTGCGTGGTCGCGCAGCCAGTCCTCCCACTTGGTCCACGCGTAGCGGCCGCCCACCGTCACCAGCCCGTACGCCGCCTTTTGCCACCGCGATGGTGGGATGGGGACGGCATCAGCGACGGCGGCTCCCTTTCTGCCGTGGCCCCGCGCGTCCGCAAACCGAAGATTCTGCAGCGCCGCGCCGTAGGTCGCGTCGTGGTCCCACACCGACAGCTTGAAGAGCGCCGCCCGCAGCAGCAGCAGGATTTCCGGCTGCCAGTCGTCCTGCAGTGTGCCGCCGCGCACGTACCGCAGCGCGTCCGTCACCTGACCGCGCAGCAGTCCCAACAGCTCCTCGTCCAGCAGCTCGGCATCCACTTGGCTGACCCGAAAGGCTGGGCGGCCGCCACCGCTGCCAGACAGCGATGGCGATGCATCGTCCCCGCCAAGTCCAAATCGGCCGCCGATGGCCGCCACGGCTCGGCTGGCACCATCCCACGTCGCCAGCGCCGCCCCGCCGACGACGCGTCGTGCCAGCGCCGTCGTTGTTGTCGTCGTCGTCGTCGGTATACTGCCACCGTCTGCTTCGCGGCCTGCTTCGCCCACGAAGCCGACCAGCCGTGCCCTTAGCGCTGCTGCTGCCGCATTGCGTTGGGCTGCTGCTGCCGCTGCCGCTTGTGCCTGTCGTGCCTGGTCGGCGGCGGCACGCTCGCGTCGTCGAGCCGCCAAGCGTCGTTGCGCCTCGGCAAACGATGGCGCGCTAGTCGGGCTGCCGCTAGCCGCGGCCAGTATGGAGGCCGCCGACGGCGGTTGTGGTGGTATTCGGCCGGTCATGTAGGATGTATGAGTGTGTGCGAGAGAATGGATGGTTGAGTCGTCAGTGTTTCGTTGTTCGTGAGAGAAGCTCAGCTTTAAGCTGTGGCGTGAGGTCCAGCTAGCGCGTAATAAGTGACAAAGAGCCGAGGTCCGGCCTGATATAGTGCGCCACCGCCCTGTGGCGGTGGGCCCTTCTGAAGGATACAGTAGTGGCAGCCGCAGCCGCTTCAGAGGAAAGCGGTCACCAATTTCCGTTCAACGTCACTATCGAAATGCATTGGACTGCGGAGTAAAGATACAGAAATACTCTGTTTGCCTCCTTCGAAAAGCCGTGTCTCCGATTCTAGAGAAGTCGCCATCTCATCACAAAGCCAGACAAATACAAAAATCAATCAGGAGCAGCGCCCAAGTCCCTCCAAGCCAGGCACGGATGGAAGCCAAAAAACCCTAAAATAACACAAAAAAGACCATTTCGTACCATCCCTGACCCTGTATCCTGCTCTCTTGCAGGGCACCTAGAACTTCATCTGGTTCATAAACAGAGTGGCCTTTTCCAGCTCTGCGTCCGCTCCGTTTGGCAGCTTTTGGCCCTTGGCCAGGCCAACAATCAACTGCACCTGAATCACGTTCACGCCTGGGTGTAGGTTAATCTCAAACAGCCTCTTATGGTTGTTGTTGGTGCTGTCGGTGCTGCCGTTGCTGCTGCTGCTGCTGTCTGCTGCCGCTGCCTCTGGAGAGCCGGCCGGCGTCGGCGGAATAGTCGCCTGGCCCAGGGTTGTTCCGTTCGAGATAACAAAGAGCTTGTACGGCCGCTGCTGCTGCTGGATCGACGGGTGCGTCGACACCACCAAGTGCTGCCGCCACTGGCCAGGCGGAATGTTGATCGTGACCGAGCGCTGTGTCAGCTTCGGGTGCGGCGGTAGATCGATGGCAAAGCGCCGGTCGCCGCAGTTAAGAGCTGGATGTGTGCTGATCGAGAGATTTGTGATGAGTGGTTCTGTAAGGTGAGGCGTTAGCACACATGAAGCATCCCCCTGCATTGAAGCCGCTTCGACTCACCTGTGCCTGGTACACGGAACTTGGACTCGTAGGCTGGCCGCGCCGGCAGCACTGGAGCTGCCGGTACTGCCGGCGTTTCGTTCACAGCCGTTTCTGCTGTAGGCCCAGACGCCGCGACGGCGCCATTCACAGGTACCCCAGTGCTCGGCGTGCCGTTCGGCAGACCGGCGCCGGAAACACCATTTGGACGCTGCTGCGGGGCCGGCGATGCGTGCGACACAGAAGACTCGCGCTTGGCTCCGATGGCCACAGTTGGGCTCGGCGACGCCTGGGATGCACCACGGGCGCGGTCAAGTACTGCAACTGCCCCTCGGCCCGGCGTTCCGCCATTGGTGGCTGCGCCCGCGGACACCAACTCGCCCGTTTTCGGCGCCGGTGACTCGGTCGAGACGCCGCGCGTGTTGGAGACGTGAATCGTGATCTTCTTGGGCCCTGCCGGGGTCTCCTGACTGGCTGGTGGCTTCTTGATCTTGATCTTGGGTTGTGGGGGCTCCTGCACAACCTCCTTGGCTTGCCGCAGCTCGTCCCGGAACATTGACTAGAGTCCGTCAGCGGCTCTATTTCCTTGCCGGTGCATACCGAGATTTGCAGCCATACATACCTCTAGCTCCTTGGCCAAGTTGGCGATCGGGCTTCCGTCTTCGTTGTAGAAGAGCGCATTCGCCCACAGTAGGCTCGCCTTCTCCTCAAAGGCTGCCCAGCTCTTGAACTCGCTCACACCCAGCCGCTCCGTCCGGCTGCGGATGCCCTTGACCAACTTCTGCAGCTTCTTCAGTGACAGCGGGTCCTTGATGACTTGGAAGTAGTCTTTGAGTGCCCGCGAAGGGAGGTTAAAAAACGGCTCAAAGTATGCATAGCCTTCGTCACTGTTTCTTATGTCAGTCATAGCCCCGTCATGTGGTAGATCCTTTGCCACGTACTCATCGTCCGTCCGTCGGATTAGCTCCTCAACGATCTTCTCTTGGGCTTGTTGGAACGTGAGGCCCTTGTACGGGACGCCTTCGTACTCGTTGTCCTGTTTGGCACCAACCGACACGGCACGCTCCGACGACTTGCGGCTCGCGCGTAGAGGCGTGTCCCGGGCACTCCTTGTCATCGAGCTCTTTCGCCGACCGGCCTTGGGCGTATCATCGTCCTCGTCTTCGTCCTCGTCGTCATCCTTTTCCTCCACTTCCGCCTCGCCGTCGCCATCCTCTTCCTCCTTATCGGCATCCTCTTCGTCAGCCTCTGGCTCGGCCGCCGCTGCTTCGTCACCGTCGTCTGCTTCAGGGACATCCTCGTCTGCATCCGCATCCGCATCCGCATCCACATCCGCATCCTCGCTGTCATTCGCGTCGGCATTGCCGTCCTCGTCGCCGTCGGACTCCAGAAGATCGTCGGGGATCGGCGTCGGCACTGCCGTGTAGCCGTGGCTCAGCTTGTAGGCCGGGTTGTGGCGGACCATGAAGTTGCTCGTCGCCTTGCGAACACGCTCGGCGTCTTCGAAATACTGGTTGCCCTTGGGGTAGAAGTCCTTGGCATTCTGCACCATGCGCTTGACATACGACTCGAGCTCGGACAGGTTGGCAAACTCGCCCTTTTCCAACTTAGTCTCGACATCCTTGAGCGAAATCGGCATACGGATACGCTTGTAGTAGTCCTCGTTGCCTTTGCGCGGCGGCAAGCCCTCAAAGTTGGTTGCGATACGACGGCCGCTGGAACGTTAGTTCATATCCAAAGCCTCCGTCTACCTGGAAAGCCAGCCTTACTTCTTGTCACCCGTTTTTCGTATCTGCTCCAGAAATTCGAGCCCCGTCTTCGTTGTTGATGCTGGCGTCTCAGCATTTTTCTCGTCCTGTCACAATGAAGTCTCCGTTAGCAACTTTTCTCTCCTGGTGCTGGTCGCCAGATTTGTGTCGCCGGACGTCAGGGGGTTGGTGGAGGTTGCTCCATGCGAAAGCGGAAGCTGACGCAGAGCTTTAGAGCTTCGTCTGCTCTCGCTGCTTCCAACTTTGTCGCATAGCTCTTAAGCACCTGCCACCAACAAACCCTGCGCCACGAAACAGCGCGAAAACTCACCACCACTTTTAAGCGCTTCGATGCGCGCAGGTCGCCGCCGTCGGCGCCGCTCGACTTGCGCTTCTCCATCGCCCGTCGAATTGGGGTTTCTGCCCTGGTCGATTGAACACGGCGATCGGGAAGTCGACGAGGCGTCCGGGCCAGGGTTGTGGAAGGCCGTATATAAGTTTTTTGGCGAAGAAGCAGTTGTCCAGTCTAAATGATGTTCACGAAGCTATCCTGCTCGTTGTGCTGTGATGGTGACCGTCTATTTTGTCTTCAATCGAACGGGACAGGAACGCGTTTTCTTCGCAACAGACAGGAAACGCTTTGCACTTTGGCCTGTTCCCAGCACAAAAAGGCAGAGATGGCCTGTGCGCACAGTGTATATTTTTACACTGTACTACTGCACCGTACGTACCTTTTTGGTGCACGTGATGCCGCTTTGCCCCGCGTGCTTGGTTTGTTTACTTGAGCAGAGGCGACCTCACGAGGACCATTTTATTTCGCCCCCAAGTCTCGACCCCTTTTTCTGTTGAACCTTCTACATCTTCTTCGGCTGGCTTCTATCGCAAACATTTGTCACTCTTCGTTTCGTCGCTCGCTCGGCCACGAAAGCGCGCCATCGACTCCAAACATCCCTTGCCTGCCCACCAACCTAACCCCCCAATTCCATTGCAGCGCGACCCACCGACCCAAGCCCGACTTTCGTCGCGTTTTTCCTTCGCCTTCCTTAAACTCTCCAACAGGTCCAGATCGCATCCCTCGCGACAGCCCACGTCTCAACAAGAGGAGACGCGCTACTCTTGTCTTCATTCGCCACACGACGCCGTCGCCATGTCGACTCTCGCGGAGATGCGGCAGTTGGGCATCGACCCATCTCGCCGAAACCCACGGCCCATCTCGCTATCGGACTCGGAGAGAAAGGTGCTGGAGCCGTACCTGGACAACATCCACTACTCGCAAAGGTCTGTCACATCCTCGCCTTGGTTCGGGAAGCGTTGCTGACGCATGCCACAGATACTCAGACAGCCAATACGAGTACCGGCATGTTCTGCTGCCAAAGCAGATGCTCAAGCTCATCCCCGACCAGTACCTTGACGAGAGCAAGAAGACGCTGAAGCTGCTGTGGGAGGATGAGTGGCGATCTATGGGAATCACTCAGGTAGGACGAGAACTGGTGCACAGGACGCGCAGAGTTGCGTTGAAGCTAACATCTCTCTTCCCACAGAGCCTAGGCTGGGAGCACTACGAGGTCCACGAGCCGGAGCCACATATCCTTCTATTCAAGTGAGTTTACTTCTCCCTTGTCAGCTTCCAGTGTTCGTTTCGACGATTGACACGTCACTCTCCAGGAGGCCGATCAACTACCAACCACCGGCGAACTGAGCCCGAGCTGCACTGGAGGCAGTGCAGCGAGCGCTCTCGCACGCGCGTGTCGACCACATTTGGATGTCGACCACCCACGATTATGACGACGACTAGCCTGCACATACGACGGATGGTTATGTTTAGCACTCGGTCGCGAACTTGCTTTTCCTTCTCGAGGCTGCCCGAGCCGTCCTTCCACACACTCTCCACAACAATCCTGCGATGTTTCTGGCCCGTCGGGGCTAGGTCCCTGGCTCTGCAAAGCGGACGTCTACACCTGGTCCGTAGGATGGCCTTTTGTTGTTCTCACATACTCCCGTACAAGTGCGGCAACGGAGCTCTTGGCTGCTATTATGCATGTTTGGTTTATCTTTGGCGACTAGACAATAGGAATTGACATTTGTTGAAGAAGAACAGCAACGCAAGGTGTTTGGTTCTAGCCTCGGGAATCTGCGGCTTTCTCCACCAACCGCTTGGTGGCTACCGTTCTCTTGTTTCATCAGAAGGGCGCGTCTCAATATGGTCGGGCCATGGCAAACACAGCCACTGCAGTGCTTCAACTTTGGTCCCGCGGTGGCTCATGTCCGGCATAGACACGGCCGTGCATAAGCGGATTTTAAGACCCTTTACCCTCGCACCCGGCTGCGTGCTCCGAACACCGGCGGCAGCGAGACAAATACGCTCTCCAGCAGCGGTGGTGCCCCCAAGCCTCCCTCAGGAGTCTCGCAAGAAAGCGTCCGTCTCCATTGCTAGACGTTTGACTCTGGCACAGAACGACCCGGTCCACGTGTCCACGCAATGCTTTCTCTGGAGTTCTTCCTCGATGTAGCTACAGTCCGACTTGCTGCATTGAATTTTCTGTCGAGAGAAAGCCATTTTATAGGTCGAGCAGCTGCTTGTTAAACATGGCCTATCCAAGTTCAATCCCAATAGGCTTTTCCCGTAATGTCCTGCCAGCTGTTTGGTGCCACCTCTTCGGCACCATCCTTCGCAGCCTCATCAGCAATCGTGTTCCATTCTCTCGGGATCCTCCAAAACTTGACTTCCACCCCATCGGAGTAGAGGTCCTCGATCTCCCCCAGCAAGACTTCCCACAGGTCCTGGTTCTTGACGGGCCCCCCTAAGCGCCTCTGCCAACCGTTCCACATCCACGTTCTCGTCCATTTGGTCGCCCCTTCAACCACATACTCGGAGTCCGTGCCAATAACCAAGGTGCGGCAATCCTCGCCGGGCCAGATACGATAGCGCAAGGCGGCAATGACCGCGCGGAGCTCTGCCCGGTTGCTGGTCTGAGGGGCGTAATCGCCCCAGGGTCCTCGCGTCTCCAAGTGGCCGGACACGATAAGTCGTTGACCCGAAAAGGTGACCCCGTGCAAGAAGCCATAGCCGGCGCTTGGGTAGTCTCCGCCGTTGTTCAGACAAGCACCGTCGGTGAGAATAAGGAACGTGTGGTGATCGTTTTGAAGAGTGTACCTGACCAATTCTGCTTAACGAGTCGTCTCGTCTTTCCATCAACTGCGCAGCTTTCTACCTACCTTTTCACCATGTGATGGGCCTTCCGGCCAGAGAACAGCTGAAGCGGAGTAGCCGTATCCGACGACGGGACGAATTTGGTGGGAAAGTATTCACCAGTCCCTCGTCTAAGTTCCAAGTGCTCACCATCAGGAGGCTCGCCATCATCGTCGTAATCATTATCATTGTACCAACCGCCATACATGTTTGACGATTGTAGTTCGGAGCTTTGACGACGGAGTGTTGGTGAGCGAATGTAGTGCGACAAGCGTGATTGTAGTCCGTAAATAAGACGCAAAATAGGGCGGACTCTGTGATGGGTGGGCGAGAAACGTCAAAGATCCGACAGTTTGACGGAAATTGCAAGAGGAGCGAAACGACAAACGAAAGGTGGCCCTGTCGCTGCACCTGGCTGCTCACCGAATCTCACCGACTTGCCCCTCACGGGGGCTTACTACCCGGTAGTGTGGGATGCTCCACCCAATAAAAAGGCTACGTTGGTATCACGTGCCTAGACACTAGACCGAGGTTGTCCTAGACCGAGAGCTACAAGTGCGGAGGACATGTGAACCAAGCCGGCATTCTGACAAGTACATTCTGACATGTATGTTAACATGTACATGTACGTCGGTAGACGCCTTTCCCCGGGATCCCGTAGTACTCCATAGAGTCACACTTCATTCGCTTCAGTCACTTCGACACTCCTCTCCGGCGTGGCCGGGCAGAATCTGGGGGCCATGCCGGCTATCCATATCGTCGTCTTTCCCTCATCCACAATTGGTCGCGGTGGCATGCATCTGTGCGGTTGCTGTTCTACCGGGCCGTCTTCGGCTTTGGCCTGAGTTCTTTCGTGGCAGTTTGTACCAACGTGCTATCATTGTCCTCGTAGTGGATGTGTCCTGGTGTAGACGGGTCGTGGTTCTGTTTTGGACGTGTCGCGGTCCTTGTTCGGATTCGGTCCGGCCGCTTCACCTCAAGCGGAGCTTCTGCAGTGTTGTGTTTGTGTTCCGACTCCTAGTCCACGGTGCCGAAGTCCACATCAAGGACCTTGCTTAGATTTTGGATTGCCAATGACCAATACTGCCAGTTCTCGGACCCTTCGAGCTGCTTGATGCGTGTGATTTTGGATGCCACCTTGGCAGTGCACTGAGGGTCGGCTCTTTAAGTACACTCGCGAGCTACTACTGATCCAGAAGCCATCGTGTCGGTTCCTGGTTGTTCAGCAGCGAATTGTGTCTGTTGTATCCTTGTTCGGCGCGGGCTTTTCCTGAGTATGATCCCCCGGTCCGTCGTCGCAATATTGACGTCATATGAGCCTTCTGATCGTGTCCCCTGCCCGTCAAGTCAATTGCCTCTTTTTTGTCCTTGATCGGCTTTTCGGTCGTCGTCGTGAAACGTTCCGGCGACTCGGCAAAGCGGGCTCGGCCCGCTCGGGACTCCGTAGCTCGTATGGCAACTATTCTTAGCCGTGTAAATTTCGGAAAACGCCAAGTGATGAATGATGAAAATTTGCTGTAAGCTACCTACCCACCTAGTTGAGCAATTAGGTTATGTCGGAGTGAATAGGCGTAAAAATGTATGTGTAAAGTGCTCCCCGAATCTCCCTTCTCAGAAGAGGAGAGGGACGGTTCTAACCCCCAAGTGAAGACCTGACCAGTCTGTCCTCAGATCCCCCCAATTTTTTCCAGAAATCTATATTCGTGGGAATACCTACCTAATTAGTAAGGGGGCTGGAGTGCAAATGAGCAGGCACGTCCGAGGGCTTTTACCTTGGGATAAGACCTTCCCCTTCCCCTTGGACTGAAGGCATTGTTTGAAGGACTTTACACACAACTAAATCTACTTTTTCACGCATATTTGATGCAACACCTGTAGGGCCCGTACCGTACTTGACACCAACGGAGAGTGTTGAGCATGATTTATTTATTACATATGGCCTAAGATAGTGCAACTAACAGCCGAGTATTACGGCAGTGGCCGTGCTGGCTCCCGCCATTAGTTCATAGTATCTGTTTCTCATGACAATCAAGAGTCAGTTCTGTCGACTGCATGATTCTCGCTCGGTTCTTCCGCAAAAGCTCTTTGTTTGCTGCTCAGTAGGTGCAAACGAAATCGTAAGGATATATACTCCGTACTCCGCATAGGGCACTTACACAGGCTCGTGCTTAACGGGAGGAAGTCTGGCACAGTCAGGGTGGTTGCACATGTTCCACGGATGGAAGTTACAGCGCTGGCACTCCGCGACCGACGTAATGGGATTTGATGCTTGGCAGTGCATACAAAGAGCAGGAGGCGACATATTGCTGAGTTTTCGTGTATTATATGTTTTTGGAGAGGTAAAGCGAAGGCACTTGGTTGCGGGAGCCACCACCTTTATATAGGAAGAGAATTGCATGTCTGTAACAAAGCAAACGAGGTCAGAAGGGCTGTGCAGGGTGGTATTGGCGTGATAGGAAGCGAGTCTATTGGACCAGACTCTGGTCACAGAAAGTGTCTGTCTGCGATGGCTGCTTAGTAGATCCGCGGGGCGGCCTACTCCGTATATCACTCTGTTCAGAGACAAGCCAAAGCCGATTGAGCAAGACTGAAAGTGCCGATTCCAACCTATGTACCTGCCAGTGAATAGTATTGGCCATCGTACAAATCAGAAAGCTCAGCCTCAACTACTTCTAGCTCTGGTTCAGTCTTGACTGTCAGCCAGGGACAGGTTGCGGGCAATACTCTGTATCTTCCTCCATTTCTTTGAAGCCCTGCGAGGAGAGCTTTGTGCATAACCTGCTTGCATGGTCTGTTGACAGAACTTTTCCAAAAAATGCTTCAGAGGGGAAAAACGTGAAGCGGACACTTCATATTGTTCGTTGTAACGTTTGTCGTTATTTTCAGGAGGCCCAAGCCTCTCGCAGCCAAAAGCGAAGCCCTCCTGGGTAAGAGACAAGATGAAAAGACAAGACAAAGGTCAGATCAGATCATATGGCTGGTCAAGCGCATCAGTATGATACTGCACTATGAATCAGGCGCCACTGCCTTGGCTGTATCTGTAGGTTGTCCTCTCAGCAGCTGTAGACATAAGAGCATTATAAAGGATTGAAAAACATATCGGCAGTGTCTCATCAGCATCACAATATACGGAGTACAACTAGATTTGATGATAAGACTAAATCCCAGGGGTGTTGCACGTGTACGGAGTACATATATTACAGGGTTGACAGATGAAGCCGTTTCTTGATTGCATGGCAGTCAAAAGCCTCCTGCTGGCAGGTAGGAGGGCGCCCTCCAGTTCCTGGATTTTATTCAATAGGCCCTACCATGCTGTTTGTCTTTTAAGCACAGACCACACTATGTCTACGGAGTACTTACACGCTTCTTGCCACGGCCGTTGTATTCCATTTTTCGTCCCCAAATCCCATGCAGACTTCACCGCTTGACGTTCCCCTTTACCTTCTCGTGTAATACTCCCAGTCATGGCTTCAATTGTCCAACGACTACTTGGTCTTCTTTACGGCAGTGCTTCCCTCTGGAGGCGCCTGCTGCCTTTCCTTTACCGCCAACCGTTGTCCGCGTCTGCTGCGACGAAAGCGCCTTCGGCTGGAGCTGCGCTGCCGCCTCCCAGTCCTCACCTGCGGCAACTAAAAGAAGAGAGCGAAATGTTCTATGCGGACATGATCGACCATTTTCCACCGACTCCGATACCCGATGATGGTCCCGTACTAGTTTCCCGCATTACGAGATTCAACTCGCATTATATGACGGCACATACCTTTATCAAGCGCGAGCCGCACCTGGACGAGCGCGGCTTCAACATCGACGGCACGCGTTTTATCGTCTCGTACATTAGCGACCGCATCCGCATTGACGCAGCCAACATCCAGTTCATTGCGCGCCACACCACCATCCCGGTTCCCGAGTTTCTAGGCGTCTGGAAAGAGAATGGCCTCTGGCACATGAAGACGGCCCGTGTACACGGCGCACGGGAACTTGGCGAGATTGACCCAGAGAAACTGCCAACTGCCGTCGCCGCTGTCGAGCGCCAGCTCGAGGAGGACATCCTGCCGCAGCTTCGCCGCCTGCGCCGTCGTTTTATGGGTTGTGCTGACCCCAGTCTTCCAGTGGTACCGCCGCATCACTTATGGGCATCGAGGGACAGGCGTGTGTGGTCAACCATGCCACTGGACCCGCTGGACAGCGATGCCGAGGAGTATGTCTTCTGCCATACGGATCTGGGCCGACAGAACATCCTGGTGGATCCGACGTCGTTTCGCATTAAGTGCATTCTCGATTGGGAGACGGCCGGGTTCTACCCTGCCAGCTGGGAGTTGCCGCTCTGGCGCGTGGCGTACGGCAATGAGCGTTACAAGATGACATCGGCCGCCCGGCCGATGCAGCTGGCGGCCATCGAGGCACAGGAGGTAGAGGTGGAGCCGCAGGTGCATCTTGCGCGGGAAGCGACCGTGGCGGTGACGGAGGCAAAGAAGATGGCATAAGGGGCAGCCACGAGCAGCCCACGCTGGTACTGGAGAAGCCAGATGGCCAGTCACCAGACAACGCCGAGGTTGAAACATAAAGGACGGAGAGGCACACGCACGAACTGTGCCTCATAACCCGTTCTAGGATAGTTCAGATGCAATGTGGTACTGTCTGTCATGACGGAGTCACCTGCGTCAACATGACTTTGACCGCTTCCTCCCAGCCCGTCACTCACTGGTCCAGCTTCTCCAGACTAAACCGTCTTTCGTCAAAACTTTTCTTGTCTTTTTGCAAATGGCATGTCATACCGTCTGGTTTGACTTTGACCGAAGCGGCATCTGCTCCTCTCTCCGAGTCGTGCGAGTCCCGACCGATAGGCCCATCTCGTTCCGCGGCAACAGAACGACTTGTTCCTGGTAAACGGGATGAAGTGGCTGGCTGAAGACGGCATCGACGTGCCGGCCAACCTCGTCATGCTCCGCGCCGACATCCACGCCACTTTCGACGGAAATTACTCGCCGTCTATGCCAAGCGTCAGTCGCCCACTGTCGTTGTCGGGGCTTCGTACAAAGGACGAGAACTTGCTCCAAAACGGACATCGCTCGGCGAGAACTTCACATGACCAGTTATTGTTCCTCCTGATAAATACTGTTCGCAATGGAGTTTGCACCGAAGCAGCAGCGACGACGACATCGACCACGGGCACTACAAAGTCAAGATGATGACGGCCCGGAGCTGCAGACATGGCAGGCCCTAAAAGCTAAACGCGGTCCACCTGGCACGATGGCTTCTACGTCACAGCACTGGCAACAGCTATGAATACAGCTCTATGTTCATGCTGCGTGCGGACCGCCGAGCCCAGAACTCGTCCGATAAACCGCTCCGGATGACAAACTGCAAATTGATCATGATGCGGAAGATGCCCTGCGCCGCGCTGGCTTCACGAATTGGGGTCTTTTCCATCTTCATCTTTTGTTGCTCTTTCTTCTTCTTTTGGATACCCCCTGTCTCCTAACATGTGGAAGTGCCACGAAAGTTGCGTTGTGCGGTGGCCTGTTGGTGGACGTGGGCCTGCCGTCCCCCCGTTTTACATGACTCGTGTTCTCTCCAGGCACAGGGCATGACGTTGAACATGCGCCACTAAAGTTTTGCGTATGACATAATGTTCTCAGCCAAATTGCAGTCGCACCACGCATCGGATGTTGCGCACATTGAGTAGGACGACAATTTGAAATCAAGTTGCCTGTAAAGGCAAAGACATCTGTCTTTTACTCCTGTCTCTCGCCGCTCGTTTTGGTCTTTTGAGACCCAAAAGCGGCGTTTTTTCCACATCTTTTTGTCTGTTCGTTGTTCTCTTCCATGCCTTAGCGCTCTCTTTTTCTTTATCGACAGGTCACCCCACCTGCAACTGTGGCCTCTTGGAACAAACACGTCCTGGATTCATAATCAACACTTCCTCCGCCGTCCTCACGCCGACCTCCTCCCTCCTATGAACGTCGCTGGCCCGGCTAATTGCGCTCGATATTAAACAGCAAGCCATAGTTGTGCCTTAACAGCGCCTTTCTACAACACTCCAGCGCTCGATTGTGCGACGCATTCCCAGAGACCAGCCAGAGCTGTCGCTGGCGAGAAAAAGGCAGCGAGCTTGTCCTTGTCAAGTCTCAGCGAGGCCCGGCATTTGGTATCGAGCAGTGCCCGTTCCGTCGTGACGTTGTGTGTCTTTCGCCTTCTACCGGACCGTGTTCTTTGTTCCTCGCCTCGACCGCCCCCCTCCTCAAACCGTTTCCGCTATATCGAAATATACAACAGTCTCCAGATTGCCAGACTGTCCCGACCTATCTTCCGCGACTTTTTATTCTCCCCTCCCCTCCCTCGCCGGGAGAAGACGATACAGTTACCATGAAGCCAGCTACCAAGCTCTTCTACCTAAGCATCTTTGCTCTGTGGGGCCCGGCCGGGTACTGTCAGAGCTCACAAGATGTCTGCGTGGTATGCAGCAGGTCACCCTGTCCTCCTCTCTTTCTTTTTTGACTCTGCCCTCTCTTCCCTATTATATATCCGTTGTGTCCCCTTCCCATGGCGCACCGTGGCCACCATGACCACCATGACCCATACACTCCTCATCGTCGTGGCCACCTTGAGCTGCGCGGCCGTCGCCGTCGCCGATGACAGCTGGCCATCATATTCCTGGGACGCTACCGCCTCTAACGCATCTTCCTACCAGATCTCACCCAAGGCCATCGTCTCCGACGCATGTGCCTCCTACTCGACGCTCGAAAAGCTCAACGCGCAAGTCAACCCTGTAGTAAACGACCTCACACAGCACACCGATTTCTTCAGCCACTATCGGGTGAACCTTTTCCACAAAAAATGCCCCTTCTGGGACGACGGCAATGGCATGTGCGGCAACATTGCGTGCGCTGTGCAGACGCTGGAGAACGAGGACGACATACCGAAGGTGTGGCGTGCCAGCGAGCTCGGTAAGCTGCGAGGCCCCTCAGCCCAGCACCCAGGCAAGTCGACGCAGAAGGAGCGGCCACGGCGTCCGCTGCAGGGCCGGCTTGGCGAGAACGTTGGCGAGAGCTGTGTGGTGGAGTACGACGACGAGTGCGACGACCGCGACTACTGCGTGCCGGAGGACGAGAGCGCGGCGTCCAAGGGCGACTACGTCAGTCTGGTGCAAAATCCGGAGCGGTTCACGGGATACGCTGGTGACGGTGCCAGGCAGGTGTGGGAGGCCATCTATCGCGAGAACTGCTTCCAGAAGAGCTCGTTCCCGCACTCGGCGCAGATTGAGACGTCAGCCAAAGCGCAGAACCCGGCGGCGATTGACTTCAAGTCTGTGCTCGAGGCGGCCGGGCGCCAGCAGGTGCTGGAGCAGCAGCGCCAGGTCGACCCCAACACGCCGTTTGTGGCCAAGACGGGCTTTGAGGCAGAGGACGAGTGCATCGAGAAGCGGGTCTTCTACCGCCTGATGTCGGGCATGCACGCCTCCATCAGCACGCACCTGTGCTGGGACTTTCTCAACCAGACGACGGGCGAGTGGACACCGAACGTGGGTTGCTACGTCAGCCGGCTGCACCAGTTCCCGGACCGCATCAGCAACCTGTACTTCAACTACGCGCTGCTGACGCGGGCGGTGGCCAAGCTGGGCCCGAACCTGGAGCGCTACATTTTCTGCACGGGCGATCCGGAGCAAGACAACATTACGCGCGACAAGGTGCTGGCGGTGACGCGGAAGGCGGCCAGCGTGCCGCAGATCTTTGACGAGTCGCTCATGTTCAAGAACGGCGAGGGCCCGTCGCTCAAGGAGGACTTTCGCAACCGGTTCCGCAACGTCAGCCGGCTCATGGACTGCGTGGGCTGCGACAAGTGCCGGCTGTG
The DNA here is from genome assembly GCA_019925545.1 of Ophiostoma angusticollis. NCBI lineage: Eukaryota > Fungi > Ascomycota > Sordariomycetes > Ophiostomatales > Ophiostomataceae > Ophiostoma > Ophiostoma angusticollis. The sequence continues at coordinate 88,477 of JADHKL010000044.1, forward strand.
GGGCAAGCTGCAGACGGCCGGCTACGGCACGGCGCTCAAGGTGCTCTTTGAGTACGACAACGACGGCGCTATCCCACAGCTGCAGCGCACCGAGCTCGTCTCGCTCTTCAACACGTACGCGCGCCTGAGCAGCTCGCTAGCCAACATCCAGAGTTTCCGGAACATGGTGGCCGCCGCGACCGACGGCGCGGGCAGCAAGGAAGACGCTGTGCACATTCTACCCGACCGCATGCGCAAGCCGCACGCGGTCGTTGTGGACACGTGGAAGCCCGGCACTGGCGGGGACGCACAGAGCGACATTGTCGATGATGCCGAGTCGGAGAAGGAGTATCCGACGGTGTCTGAGAGCTTCAACGAGGAGCTGGGCCGGGTCGTTTTGGCGTTTAAGATTGTCATGACCCGCTGGATCACGTTCCCCAAGACACTGTACGTTGTTTCTCTCATCCCTCCCTTCTTCTCAAATGCTAACAATCCAGATGGAACGTCGTGACGTCAGAACTCGTCCGCCTCTGGCAGTTCTTCATCGGGCTGCCGGTACGTCCTCGGTCGTGGAAGTTTGAGCGGCCGAGCCTGGACGAGCTATGAGTGAGGGGCGGGCGCCGAGTCGTTCATTGTATATGTCATTTTCTTCACCGTTTTACCATGCATCGGACTGGGTCTTGGGCAAACATCAGCACCATTTACGTGCTGGGGAGTATAGGGTTTCTTTTGGGATGGGTTCACGGAGTTTTGTCTGACAGATGGTGGACGCGGACAGGCACACTGCCAGCCTCGAGCTGACGCGTTCGCACCAAAGAAAAGGCATCTCGTTTTTGGGTGTCCTTTCTTATCCTACCTATATACTTCTAGTACTATACATACCGACTATTTTATGCCAGTGGTCTCTCATTGCCGTGATTTGTCTTTCTCGGAGCAAGACTGGTCGCCGACTTGGGCAGGAATTGACGACAGATGCACAGCGTTTCGGGGATCCCAAGACGCCCATGGGATGTACCTTAATCAGACGCAGGATTTCGGCTTCTAGAAAATCATGCGTTTCTGTCCGCCCCCTGTCCGCCCCCTGTCTTCCCGACGACCTTGCTGATGGTCCTTCAGTCCCATGTCAAGTACCGGGTGATGCCCGCAGCGTACTTTTCTTCCGCAACGTCTGCCGCATTAACCTAATGTTTGGCTAAAGGCGGCAGATTGATCCAAAGATGCAGGGTCACGTTTATGCCTGATCTTTTCCTCTTTCCCTTTCTTCGCTCTGGTGTCCGGCTGCCTTTATGACGTGTCGTTGCCAAGATGTCCCTGCATGAGCCGCCAGCACAGATACGGAGTAAGGCGCCCTGCAGCTCGCCGGGCACAGATGCATTCACCTCAGCCTGCATACTATTTGCTCACCTCCTGGCCGTCGACGCCCAGCTTACCCAACCCAGGCACCGACCACATTGGGCCGGGGACCCCGTCTCGACGTGGGACAGCACGTAGCATCTTTCTTTTATCCAACTTTCTCTTTTGATCTTTCCTCCTTTCTCCCTCCTCTCCTCCCTCCTCTTCCCCTCTCCCCCTCTCCCCGTTCCTCCCCCATCAACTTGACACTCTGGGACGCACGCTCGTCCCTTTCCTACGTCGGCTGCTGCGCCCGGACCTTGCCGCTCGCATCCAGGCTGTCGGGACCGTTTCGACAACCGCAACGATGGCCAAGTCGAAGAAGAGCCAGAAAGAGAAGGAGGACAAGGAGTGGGTAAGTCCCGCACGTTGAGATTTTGCTGGCATCTGTCACCACCATTTTACTGCAGCGGCTCTAGTGAGCCTTTAACGACCACTGCGACTGCCTTTGACGACCGCTGCGACTGCTGCCTTGGAGCCTGGAAGTCCCCGTCGCAATGCTCGTCGCCGCAGATCATTGCGCGCACTGAAGCCACGCCAAAAATAGCTTGCGCCACCACGGAGTCCGGCGTTGACGTCGACGGCCAGACACCAGAATCCGCCCATTCCGCTAGCTCTTCAGGTAGTCTGATTGATCGGCCCATAGCAGCGACAGCGCTTACTCAAGAAACGCGCGTACCTTTGTTCTCTGGCCGAGTGGCCCGGTCTCCCCATCTGTCGTCATGATTTCACTCGTATATCTATGCGCAGCAACCTGTCAGGCATCTTCTGACGCCCCTTTCATTTTCTTTCTCAGGCCAAGCGCTATATCCTTGACCCGTTGACGGCACCGGAACCCAGCCAGCTCGACGGGCCCGGAACCTCGTTCTTCAATCCACGGCGCTCGCTCTCAGTCACTTACAAGTCCAAAGACGTCCCGTCATCCAACCCCCAGCAACGTCACACCGGGTATCCGACGCCTCCACGGTCGGCCAGCCCAAGTAGGCAGACGGTTGAGATTCTCCACCCGAAGCCCGTCTTCCCAGGACGCCGGCATTCTCATCTTCCACCGGCAGAATCGTCACCAGCAGACGTTGTTCTTCGGCGAAGCCAGAGCCTCAATCCTACATCCCAGCGAACACGAGACCGCAGCCAGAGCCTGGCGGTGAGCACGCAGCCACCACACTTTGAAACGGCAGCCACAGAGAAGCCGCCGATACGACGGAAGCCAGTCAACCCAGCGCCGACAGCAACGACGGCATCACCTTCGGCCAAGGCTGCTCAAACTACCCAGCTAAAAAACGCTGCGCTCACCACACAGCCTGCGCAGATTCCACGGTCCACTCGGACTACACGGGCAGCTCAACCGGAACGACTCACACAGACTGCATCGGCTCCGCCTGGTCTGCGCACGACGTATCCGCCACGGGCACAGGCCTCATCGAGACTGCACAAGGCCCAGCCAAGTCCTCTCGCAGACAAACCAAAACCACGCAGTAAACCGCCACAGACCCATCACACGCAGGGGACCGCAGAGATCGTCGGCGAGATCCTTGCAGACAAGACAAGCAGCTACATCAACAGGCCGATCGCAGCCCGCTCTTACCAGTCGCAGGCACCGTTGTCTCCTCCTGCGTCCATTTCGAGTCCGTTGAGCCCGGCCAAACCCGCCAAACCCGCCACGCCACCGCCGCTGAGCCGAGCAGGACGGTTTGTGCGTCTGTTCACGGGCGAGACAGCATACCAATCACCCGGTAGTAGTAGCAGCAGCGCCACGATCAGCAAGCCGGCCATGACGACTCCCGAACGGAGTACCTCGTCAGGGGCCCGCAAGCATCGGTCGTCACGGAACCCCCCGCGCCGGCCACTGGCGGATACAATTGACTCGCTGGACCAGATCGGTGGCCTGTACCACCACGGTGGCCCGTACGATGCGACGCTGGCGTCTGTGAACCAGAACAAGAAGAAAGCGCCGCTCGAGGCCGTCAAGGCGACCAACATGGAGGCGCTGCGAGCAACGCCGCCCGAGTACATCAAAGACTCGCTGACAAAGCATGTTCCCCTGCAAGGGACCGCCAATGTTCCGTCTGGCGAGCCGGACCAGAACGGACGCATCTTGTACTACGAGGAGGGTGCGGATCTGATGCGGGAGCCGGATGCTCCGGGCGGTGCCTATCGACGCTATGATTTCATTGTGGGTGTATAGCAGTCCCCGGGATGTCCGCTGTTTGCTTGCATAGACTAACCCGAACGGCAGCAATACCATCCTGACGACCTCAAGGGCAAGGGCGAGCCGTCGTATTCGATCGAGAAGAGGCTCAAGGAAGGCGGAGGCAAGCTGCACAAGCGCAGTTCGTCGCACAGCCACAGCCGACCGGACACGTACGAGCTGCAGGAACACTTCGGGAGCCGGGGAAGCCGGGGAAGCCGGGGAAGCCGGGGAGAAGACAATGGCAGGTCCTCGACACCGTCGCCGCAGGAAAGACGGCCATCGAACCGCCGCCAGAGCTTCAGCTACGGCTCGACGACGGGCGCATCGCCGTGGAACGACACCATGGATCTGCCGGCGAGCGCCACGAGCCGCGAGTACAAGGCGGCGACCGAGCTCGGCCGGAGCCACTCGGGCAGCCATCGGTTTGCCGACGGGATCAAGCGCCGGCTTGGCAGTTTGCGGCGGAAATGAGGGCGAGAGTTGGTTGAGAGGTTTAGGTTTTTCTGTTTCTTTTTTTGTCGTTCTTTGCTGGCATGGTTCATCTGGAAGGCGGTCAAGGCGGACTGGCCTAGGTTTTTGATCATTGATGTGTGTACTCCGTAGACGCAGACGGAATAGACATGAGCAGGTGGCTCTCGTACAAGATGCGGTGTTTGCCATCTTTTATTCTTGTGGAGGGTGGAGGATTTCCTATCTAAGGTACTCCGTAGTCCGTACGGAGTACTCCGTACACTGATGTTGGTCAGCCCCGCAGAAGGCTGTGGCGCGCTAAAAAGCCCCATCTGCAACGCCCCAACTTTTGCCACCGTTTTTTCCGTCCTACAACCATCGTGGAAACGAGAAGAACACAAAGCACAAATCTTCTCGTGACCAGTTCCGCCAGCGATGAACAGCAACGACGAGGCCTCTTTGCTTCTGGAGCAGCAGCAAAAGCAGCAACAGAAAAATCCTCTCGCGATCCGACACAGCTAGCCCCCCCCCCAACCATGTCACTGGTTCCCTACCATTCGCAGGAAGGCCGCGAGATTGTGCTGTACGTGACCCGTCCTGTCCTGCTGTTCTGTACATGTGCCGCTCTTCTGACGCTTGTCTCAGGCGCCACCGAAATGCCATCGTCGTCCACGACCCTCTCTCACAGCGCCTCGAGATTCGCGGCATCGCCGAGTGCCCGACCTGCCATCGCCCCCTGCGGTCACCAACATCCCCCGACCGTCCCCACTTCGGCGGCAGAAGCAATAGCAGCAGCAACGGCGGCGGTGGCGCCGGTGGCGTCGGTGGCAGTGGCAGCAGTAGCAACGATGACGGCGCCCGTCACGAGGGCTTCGTCGACCCCAACTACTTTCGCTTGCTGCGCGCCGGCCACCACGTCGAGCAGCTGCGCGCTGGCCGGCCGACATTTTCGTTTTCGTCGTCGTCACCATCGCCAGCTACGTCGTCAGGACCACGCAGCAACAGCAACGGCGATGGCGCTGGCGCTGTTGGCACTGTGACAGGACGCGCCGTGTCGGCCGCGCCGACAGCCGGCAGTCCGCTGCGGCGACTGCTGCGACCGCTGCGACCGCTGCGATCGCTTGTCGGACCCGCCGAGGTCGAGACCGACGAAGACGATGACGACGACGACGACGACGACGACGGCAGCAGCAACGTCGACGTGTACGGGGTGGTGGCCGGGGAAGGCCGTTTAGCGACAAACGGCTCCACGGGCGGGTCGGCGGTTTCTACGGCCTCGCTGCGCTCTGCTGCGTCCGGTCCTGGCTCAGCTGCTGCTGCCCGACTGCCTGGCGACGCCGAGTTTGTATCCAGCGCGCCGTACGTGGCGCCTGATGCCTCGAGCCCGATCAACAAGGAGGCCTTTAGCCCCAACTACTTCCGCACCTTTTTCGTCGAGGAGCGCGAGCTCGGCCGCGGCGGCAAGGGTGTGGTTCTGCTGGTGCGCCACGAGATTGACGGCTGCCAGCTGGGCCATTTCGCCTGCAAGCGCGTACCGGTTGGCGACGACCATGCCTGGCTGGAAAAGGGTACGTGGTGGCCAGACGGTCTCTTGGGGAGAGTTCACTAACACGCTTCTAGTCCTCGTTGAAGTCGAACTCCTGGCGAAGCTGTCTCATCCCAATCTCGTGTCCTATCGGCACGTCTGGCTTGAAAACGTCAAGCTCAACCGTTTTGGCCCGCGCGTCGCCTGTGCCTTTATCCTGCAGCAGTACTGCAACGGCGGCGATCTCCATCGCTACATTGTCGGCGACCAGCCCAGGGAGGCGACCAAGGAGCAGCTCAAGGAGCAGATGCGCAGGCGGTCCAAGGGCCAGCTCGAGCGCCCGCACGACCTGTACGAGTCGTCGCCGTTGTCGTACCGCCACCTTGCGTTTGACGAAATCTACTCCATCTTCAAAGACATCACGTCGGGCCTGGCCTATCTGCACGCCGCCAACTACATCCACCGCGACCTGAAGCCGAGCAACTGCCTGCTGCACCGGGAGGGCCGCCTCGTGACCTGCCTCATCAGCGACTTTGGCGAGGTGCAGGCCGAGAACGTGGCACGCAAGTCCACCGGCACCACCGGCACCATCTCGTACTGCGCCCCCGAGGTTCTGCGTCAGGAAACGGCCAGCGGTCTCTACGGCAATTTCACCACCAAGTCCGACGTCTTCTCTCTCGGCATGATCCTGTACTTTATGTGCTTTGGCCGCCTGCCCTACCGCAACGCCAATGCTCTACAGGAAGAGCTCGAGGACGTCGACCAGCTGCGCGCCGAGATCGCCGAGTGGAAGGGCTTCCACTACGAGCGCCGCGAGCGGCCCGACCTGCCGTCCAAGCTGTACCAGCTGCTGACTCGCATGCTGTCGGCCAACCCGGCTGAGCGGCCCAGTGCCAGCGAGGTGCTGTTGGCCATGCGCACGGACAACGTTGGCGGTGGTGGTGGCGGCGGCGGCGGCCTAGGTAGCCCCCTCGACGGCATTCTCCCAGGCCGCAGCGGCGCATCGTCTGGGACGCTGACGCCTCCCATCGGACTGGTGGGTAGCCGCCGCATCCAGAACCTCGACTCGCCTGCACCGTCCGGCACGCCGCCGACCCCCGGCGACCCGACAAAGGCGGGACGCACAAACGCCACAGCGGCGCAGTCGCCGACCGCCAGCCGTCACCGTCGATATTACGAACCGTTTGACGACGACGACGACGACGACGACGATGACGACGACGATGACAACGGGGACGATGACGGCATGGGCGAAAGCGCCATCGACCACGACAGCGACGGTGTCGGCGACGGCAACAACGGCACGGCACGGGTGTTGCGTCGCGGCACGAGGCTCAGAAGCTCCACTTCACTGACGCTGGCACCGCGCAGCAGCCCTTCGTCTCCAGAGCGCCGGAAACGAGAAGGACGCACCGCCACGACCGTGGCGTCTGTCGCGACAGCGCTGTCACGACAAAAAGAGGACGAGGACGGCGTTGTCGATCATCGTCGTCGTGGCCATCACCCCCATCACCACCACCACCACCTCGACGACATGGAGGGCACGCCGATCCGGACGTTTTTGCTGATGCCGCCGCCGCCGCCGCCGCCGACCGGGTTCTGGGGCGCCGTGCGGCAGCAGAGCGCGTTCATTGTCTTTGGACACGCGGAGTCGCTGGCCCTGCTTTTGCGGGCCTCGCTCTTTGCGGCCAAGATGGTGAGCCTGACGCGGCCGTGCTGGCCGTTCATGGTGCGGCCGGTGGTGGGGGCGTCGCTGGTGGCGGTGGCCGGGCTGGACCTGGCGGTTCCGAGCAGCAGCAGCAGCAGAAGTAGCCGCAGAAGCAGTCGTTCTGTCTCTGTTGGCACTGTAATGGACACCGTTGGTAGCTGGTGGCTCTGGTGGGACTGGCGCGCCAGCATGCTGCTGTTTGTGCTGCACATGGTGGTGCTGCGGCTCGCGATGCAGTCGGGGGTGCTGTGCACGGCCGCGACGGGGACAAACGACGCGTGGGATGCATGGTGATGGAGAAAAGGGGGGGGATCTTCCTCCCGCTTTCTCCCCCTCTTTGCATGAATGACCTGCCCCTCCTGCTCATTTGGCCCGGCTGCAGCCCGCGTTCGGCAACGGCAAGGCAAGCCTTGCGCCTTATCCTGCGCATGCTATACCCCATTGTTTGTCGTGTGTGAGGTCCCGGCATGAAGGGACGTTTGGGCGCAAGAGGGGGAAGATGAACTGCACGGTGGGGGTTTTTTTTGCTCAAACGAGAGGGGAAGATGAAGGGACAAGTCGATAAGTCGCTGTGTCATTTCCAACGTGATGGTGCGCCGGCCGGGGAAAAACAGGGAAACGAAACTGGTGGGAGCTGTGGCATTTATTTCACTGCTGTCTAATGTACGCTTTTACGGTCGTTGTCATGTTTACTACTATATCTACGAGGCCGTCTCTGCACTGACGCAAATCTCTTTCCTCAGCTCCGTTTCCTTCAACGTCATCTTGGGGAGTCGTTCGTCTGATGGTATGAGAAAGAGGAAAGGAAACTCGGCATGATTCCGAGCCGATGCAGTGTAACAGATTAATGGCCCCGAAGAGGCAACCTTTTTTTCCTTCCCATTTTAGTCAAGCATACCTCTCTTTCAAATCGTTCTCGGTCACTCGCCGTGCTCCTTTCTCTCTCAAAAAAGGAATCCCGAGACGGTGGGCGGGCGGCCTCGGCTGGCTGCATGTGCTCTGCATGGATGGGGAAAGGAAGGAGGTGGGGGGGGAAGAGAACGTGAGGCAGAGTTTCATAATGAGTGTTCTCGGCAGAGCCCAAGAGATATCAAGGTCCCCCACTGCTCATTTTGGGTTGTTTCTCTACTCAGTGACGAATCGTTTCCTTCTCTGCAGCTGCCTCCTTCTCGCTCTCCTTCTTTGCTAGCGCCGCTTGATCCCTTCGGCTAAGCTTTCGTTTTTCAGACGTTTATGCTTATAGCTGACCCATGTAAGACGTCCTACGCCGTCCCCTCCTTCGTACCAGCATGCCTCGTTCGGCCGTGTATTCCCGAGTGAACCGAAGCAGACTATGAACAGGGGGTTGGCGTAAACAAGACGATCTATAAGACCTCGTTTTTCTAGAGCGTCGCTGTGCACTGGTCATGTGTTTGCCCGTTCCGGGCCCTTCATTCCTTGCTTGTTTATTGCAACGAGATAAAACCGGACACGATCTCGGGGAGCAACGATATTATAAGAGGACCTGGTATGCTTGAAATCGGCTTCTGCTCGTAGACCCCACGGGTTTCTGATTGTGTCTGGCCAAACCGCGGCTTATCTCTACGAGAGAAGAAAGCTGTCGCGTGGCTGCCCCCTCCCTCCCTCCCTCGAGCAGACAGAAGATCCGGACATGGTGCTATATGAGCAGCTGGGAATAACCAGGCCTTGGCACCAGCAGCAAGAGATCGTGATAGGCGACATAGATGGGCAAGTCCTTCCACACTTTAGCTCTGCCCATTAACCATATTTCACGCACGGTCAATATACGCCTGCCTATCCCTTGGTCTCCTGTTCTTGTCTCTTCCATCAAGTACTATTGAGGCCGTCATAATGACCTCCTCCCTCCTTTTCTCCTCCTCCCCCACCCTTTCGTCCTGTTTATTGCATCTGGTTCTGATATGCATTGTGGGCTGCCCGTTCGGAACCCAACCGTTCCCGTTTTTGGTCACGTTGCCCCTTTTTGGAGTGTTCCAGGAAGACACAAGGACGTAAAGGGGAAGAGGAGTAAGAGAAACATATGCCTTCCCTGTTCTTCCATGGCTTGATATAGACTGCCCAGCGGGATGCACTGCCACGACGATGTCGAAGGTCGACAGTGAGCAAGAATAGAGGAGAGAACAGTCAAGAGAATATGAGAAAAGGGACGGTGAAAATGAAGGGAGGCCCTGGGTTCTCCTGGGTTCTCCTGGGGGAAATAAAGGTACAAATACGGCGTGACGTGCCTCTCCTGTCCTCGTTGAGAAAATACTCGCACCTCGAAAATCAGGCCCAAGCATCCTTCCATCGTTACTCTTTACACTCCAGTATCCAGCTTCTTTCAAGAGACAACGTTCTTCGCGGGCATTGGCATCTGGGTTGCTACTCTTTTGCGAAAAAATCAAAGCCGTTCACAGGTACATCATTCTTCTCGTTATGTCTTCTTTTGCCACCCTCGTTCTCACAGTCCATCCAGACATCTCTCCAACCACCTCTGTCGCCATGTGCACCCGCAAGATCTTCATCCACCACCGCTGTGGCCACCGCATTACCGAGCTGGTGGAAAGCTGCGAGAACGTCGAGTGCAAGACACTCTACGAAGTCCCCGTCATCACCAACAAATACACCTGCATCACGCCGTCGTGCATGTTCTACGGGCACTTCTGATAACACGCCCACCAGACGTACGGGAATGGCACAAGTTGCATTGTTTGCACTGCATGGACTATTTGAGCGAGGCAAGCCAGGCGTGAGGCGTGAGGCGTGAGGCGTGAGGCGTGAGGCGTGAGGGATCTTTTTTTCTCTTTTTCTTATTCTTTTTCCTCATCCTCTTCCTTTTCCTTTCTCTTTCTCTTTTCCTACCAATCCTCTTCTTTCTCATTTTCTCGTTCTGTCTGCTGCACAAGAGAAAGGATTCAACATGCCGCGGTGTAAGAAGTGTTCTTTGATGTATTGTGATCTATTTTCAACAATGATTTTCGATTTTCCTTCTCACCTCATATCAACCTCTACAGTTCTCTCCTCAGTACTGTATTTATCTTCCATTTTCGGATCTGTTATTTTCCAGACTTTCTATCTCTTTGTAACATCTCTCTTCTACATTCTCTCCCATATTCAAAGAAGACACTTTGTCTGCTTAATTCCCCTGAAGATGCTGGATTGCTAGAAGAGCGTTGATTGGCAGGTCGAGACAACGGCTCGCGCTAGTCCCTTTTTGGCGTTTCGAAAAAATTTAGTGCCTCCCCGCATGAACAACAATTAAAGACTTGAAAAGAAAACGCGCGAAAGCGACGCGAAAAGCGGTGACTGGCAAATTGAGACGAGGAGAGAACAAGGGAGACAGGATTCTAAACAAGCGCGTCCGATTGGGAACGAAGATGCCAGTCTAACACGAGTCTCTTGCATACCCTTTCTTCTTGTGTTGCTTTCTGATCAACAGGAGCTGGAAGAGAGACCTTGGCTTCTCTGAACACGTCGAACAACAAGCCACAGTGAGCACAGGCAACCGCAGGTCTGGTGTGGACAGTGATAGCTGCACATGGACAGTCTCACCCCGCCAAGCGAACCCCTCCTCGTCTAACACGTCTCTAGAATGTCGTGGAATATTGCCCACCGAGCCGCGGCAGCCTGCTACGGTGGCCTCGTCAACGGCGCAGCGCCAGCCGCCGCCGTGGTGCGGCAGGCAACCGCCGGCAGCAGCAACTCGGCCTCGTCCTCATCGTCGCCGTCACCGTTAGCCTCCTCTTTGCCGCAGCGCCGACTATCCGGGGCGGCGCGGTTCGCATCGACAACGACAACGGCCACGACATCCACAACAAAAGCAACGCGCGCGACGCGCACGTCCAGAGCGGTATCGTCGGCGTCGGCGTCGGCAACTGCACTCCCGGTATCCGGCGCCATGGCGGCCTCTACAGTAGCCTCGGCAGCGCCAACAGCAAAGAAGCGGGGGAGCACCAAGAGCGCAGCGGCATCAGCAGCAGCGGCAGAGAGTGCCGTTGCGGCCACCGCTACGACGGAAGACGCAGCAGCGGCGGCGCCGGTCAAGGCGACGCGGGGTAGGAAGAAGAAGGAGGTGGACACGACGACCGACGACGGTTCTGCGGCGCCGGAAAAGAAGACGCGGGCAAGCGCAGCCAAGGCGGCGGCGGCGGGCACGACGGCGACGGCGACAAAGACCACGAGGAAGAAGGCAGCTACAAAGGCCGAGACGGCCGCAGCAACAAAAGAAGCGTCACCAGCGTCATCGGCGGCGACAAAGCTGCCGCCGCCGGCAGTGGCACCATCGGCTTCAGTCTTGCCAGCCGCAGCAGCAAGCAAAAGCGCGCCGGCCGCTGCGGCGGCGCCGCGGTTTGCAGCTTCGTCCTCACAGCCGGCGCCGCCACCGCCGCCTGCCGCTTCGTCGTCTGCTGCAGCCAGCAGTCACGAGGATGCCCTGCAGGAGCTAAGGCGCCTGCGCCAGGTTGCGAGGGCGACGGCGACGGCGACGACGACAGCGGCGCCAACCGCGCGACTGACGCTGCGGCCGGGTGAAGAAGATGGCCATCTCCCTGACAGCGGTGGCGGCGGGAGCTCGTCGGCCACGGGAGCGCTGCACATTGCGAACACGCCCGAGTACAAGCGAGCGGCCAGGCAATGGACGGCGCTGATTGTGGCGATGCCAATTCTGCTGGTGACGTCGTACTATCTGTTTGATCGATGTGAGTTTTCCTCCTCCTTCTCTTCTTTTCTTCTTTCCCCTTCCCTTCCCCTTCCCCTTCCCCTCTTCTTCTTTTCTCTTCCTCTAACCATTCAGTGGCTCTTGGCAATGTGCCGGTCGACCTGGCCGAGTACCGCGAGAAGTTGCAGCAGGCTGTGGACCAGCTGAGCTCAGTTGCCGGCAACATCATGGGCGACAGCAGCAGCAGTGACGGTGCCGACAGGACCATCGAGGGCGACGAGGGCAGGCCTAGTAGCAGTGACGGAGGAGGGGCCCGGTGAAGGTTCACAAAGGTCCGTGAAGTCCGTGAAGGTCGCGACGGGTAGTGACAGGGCGGCCAGGAGCGTGGTGCCTGGACTGTACGACTACGGCAACGATGATTGATCTCACGACTCTGTCCCTACGGTTTTACTCTGTATTACCTCTTCTTTACCTCTTCTACACGAGAGAACGACTCCCATTCAGCCAAATACTGCGAGAACCACAACTAGTGAGCACGTGATGTTGGGTCTGCCGGGAAATATCAACCGGCCACCTGAAGAGCACTTTTTCTGGGCAATCAGGTAAATCAGGTATGTGTTTGACTTGGATGTATATGACTTGGATGTATATGTACCGGGCATGCAAGTGTCTAAAGAACAGAAACACGGCGCGGTCTGAAGCTCTTCTCTACAGAAAGCGGGAAACGTCAAAAACGAAAGAAAGAGAGAAACAGAAGTGGACGTAGACGCTGATGCAACCCATCCAACCCCCCTCGTGCAGTGCCCCTCCTTGCACAGCATCACAGCTTCGCATTGTTGCTGGCGGCGCGCCGGCGCGTGATCTCGGCGGCGTCGCGCTTGGCCCATTCGCGCACGGTCTTGCGCTGGATCTTGCCGGAAGCGAGCTTGGGCACCTCGTCGACGAAGACGACGCCGCCGGTGAGGCGCTTGTGCTTGGCGACGCGCGACGCCATCCAGGCCTGGATGTCCTCGGGGGTGACCTTGCCCTTGGAGGTGTCGTGGATGGCAATGTAGGCGCGAGGGAACTCCTCGTCGTTGAGGGTGATGCCGACGGCGGCGGCGTCGGCGACGTGGGGGTGCTCGAGCAGGACGCCCTCGAGCTCGGCAGGGGCGACCTGCAGGGCGTTGACCTTGATGAGCTCCTTCTTGCGGTCAACGATCCAAAAGTAGCCGTCCTTGTTGCAGACGGCAATGTCGCCGGTCTTGAGCCAGCCGTCGGGGCTGAGACACTCGCGCGTGGCGGCGTCGTTGCGCCAGTAGCCGAGGCAGATGTTGGGCCCGCGCACAACAAGCTCGCCGGGCTGGCCCAGGGCGACCTCGCGGCCGTCGTCGTCGACGAGCTTGCAGGCGCAGTTGGGGTCGAGGCGGCCGACGCTGCCGGTGTTGTCGCGGACGCCGCCGGGCACGTGCATGGCGCCGCACGTGACCTCGGTCATGCCCCAGCCCTGGTTGATCTGGATGTTGAAGCGGCGCTGGCACTCGTTCTGCAGCTCGCGGCTGAGCGGCGCGGCGCCGCAGAGCACGTCGCGCACGGAGCGCAGGTCGTAGCGCTGGGTCTCGGGGCGCTTGGACAGCATGACGAGGATGGGCGGCGCGATCTGCAGGCTGGTGATGCGGAAGCGGCCAATGTTGTAGAGGAACTCCTCGAAGCGGAACTCGGTCATGATGTAGATGGGCACGCGCAGTTTGATGGCCATCAGGATCGTGTACAGCTGTCCGTAGGCGTGGTACAGCGGCAGAAAGCCGATCCAGCGTTCCTGCGGCCGGTCCGCAAATGCAAACGGCTTGTGCGCGTAGCGGATAAAGACCGTCTGCTCCACGTTGGCAATCAGGTTTGCGTGCGACACGCATACGCCCTTGGGCAGCCCCGTCGTGCCCGAGCTGTAGTTGATCGTGGCCACCAGCTGCGTTGACTGCGCCGGCGTCAGATCCGGCCAGTGGTAGCCCGCCGCCTCCCGGTCGCTGCCGCCGAGGCCGCGCCGCCAGTCCACCACGCCGCGCACGGGCGCGAGCTCCTGCTCCTCGTCGGAGAAGAGGAACAAGTTCGACGTCGGGATGCCCGCCTGCGAGGCTGCTGCCAGCGCGGTGTCCACCAGCTTAGGATGCACCAGCACCACCTTGGCCAGCGTGTTGGTCATCTGGTGCACGACCTCGGGGATGGTGTAGCCCGGGTTGGTGCCGCTGAAGATGAAGCCGCCGCCGACGATGCCCAGGTATGCCACCGGCACGAAGATGTGGTTGGGCGTGAAGATCATGACCACGTCACCACGGCGCAGGCCGAAGCGCTCCAGGCCAAAGGCCAGTTTCTTGATCCATGTTAGGCCCTGGGCGGGCGACAGGTTCTTGGTTTTAGGGTCTCGCGTGTCGTACCAGAGTGGCTCATCCTGGGTCTTTTCATTCTTGGGGAACAGGTAGTCCAAGATGTTTGTCTGGGGGATGTCCAGGTCGGGGTAGAGTGACCGGTACACCATCTTGACGGTGTGGAGGGAAGGGGGGACAAGAAGAGGAGAGAGAAAAGAAGAAAGAAGAGGAGAGAGAAAGGAAGAAAGAAGAGGAGGGAGAAAGGAAGAAAGAAGCAAACCGCAAGGGAGATCGTAAGAGTCAAGGGAAGTGACAAAGCACGAGGACGGGCAAAACAAGAGAATAGGAAACAAAAAAAAAGACACAAAGACCTACCCGGCACCTCAACTAGGAGACTCGTTTAGCAAAGGTCTACAATCCTACAGGTCACGGAAAAGCTACCAGAGAACGCAGATGAAGGCCAAGCGGGTGAGAGGCCCGGAAATAGAAGGAGGCGGTCTTTTCGGCGGAGTGCATGGTCAAGCAGCTCGGGGGAGGAGAGGAGGAGAAGAGAGGAGGAGAGGGGGCAGGTGGCAGGTGGCAGTTCGGAGAAAGCCAAGCCGAGATCCGCACCGGAGAGGACAGAAGCACTACAGACTCACAGAGACGACAGGAAGGACAACAGCTAGACTGAACATGTAGGGAGCCACGGGGCAGCCAGCGCCGATCCAGAGACAACTCCAATGATCAGAGCCCTTGGCTGTCTCCAGTGCTTTTGCTTCTGCCCTCGGATCGAGGTCGGCTGCGGGGGTGTTGGAGAAGTCCAGGGAGAGTTGTTTGCTGGGAGCTGGGAGCTGGGAGCTGGGAGCTGGAGGGAGCAGAGTGAAGACAGCGCATCCGAGGCTGCCCAACTAACCGGCAGCTGCCACGGCAAGAGACAGCCTTAGCGCGAGGGCGAAGGCGCTGCCTGGGGAGGCAATGGGCAGAAGTGGGGCTGGCCTGGCCAATCCGCTAACACGGGACTTGCGGGGGCAGGGGTCAGTAAGGAAAACGACTTACGCTGAGAACATTGGAGCATTGGAGCATTGGAGCATTGGTGCATCGGTGCATTGGAGCATTGAGCTTGCAATTTCTTCTTCTCTCGGTACGTCTCTCTCTCTCCTACATCATCCACCACAATGTCGGAACTCCGCAACTTCGACTCTCTCTTCTCGCTCGAGGGCAAGACCGCCCTGGTGACGGGCGGCTCGCGCGGCCTGGGCCTACACATGGCGACGGCGTTTCTGCGGGCGGGCGCGGCGCTGGTGATTGTGACGGCGCGCAAGCTCGAGGGCGAGCAGGGCATCGACCAGGCGGTAACGCGGCTCAACGCGCTGCCGGGCATCCGCGGGCGGGCCGTCGGACTGGCCGCCAACGTCGGCAACAGCGAGGACATTGTGCGGCTGGTGGCGCAGGTCAAGGCGCTCGTGGACGCGCACGGCAACGGCGGGCTCGACATCCTCGTGTGCAACGCCGGCGCGTCCTGGGGCTCGCGCTTCGAGGACGCGCCGCCGCACTCGTCCGTCAAGATCTTGGATCTCAACGTCCGCGGCATCTTTGAGCTCGTGCAGCAGAGCCTGCCGCTGCTGCAGGCGCGCGCGTCGCTCGACGACCCGGCCCGCGTCATCATCATCAGCTCCACTGCCGCCACCAACGTGCCGCACGTCGGCGCCAACGGCACCATCATGTACTCCGTCTCCAAGGCCGCTGCCAACCACCTCGGCCGCAACCTGGCCGTCGAGCTCGGCCCCCGCCACATCACCACTAACATCATCGCGCCCGGCTTCTTCCCGTCCAAGCTGGCGCAGGGCCTCATCAAGAACCTCGGCGGCGAGGAGGAGCTGAGCCGCGACAACCCCATGGGCCGCCTGGGCCTGCCCGAGGACATTGCCGGCCTGGCCGTCTTCCTGGCATCGGCCGCCGGTCGCTACGTGTGAGTTGGGGCCCTTTTGTTCCCCGAGTTTGACCCTGACTGACTGGCTAGGAACGGGGAGGACATTTCAGTGGATGGTGGAGCGCGGCTAGCAGCGGGCCGCATGTCGAAGCTGTAGGCCGTAGGGTAGATGACCATGGGGCATGCAGTATTTTCCCGAGCTGGTTAACCATATCCGGATGACTAAGCAATATATTCTATGAACATGCAAACTATCAAAACTACCACCTAATCAAACGACTCGTACTTGAACCCGTACTGCTCTGTCAGCGCGCGCGTCTTCTCGGCCGTCTTGCGGTGGCGCTCGTGGAAGACAGCGGCGGTCTTCATCTCCTCGCGGCCGACCTGGTGGCGGTGGGCGGCGTCGGGCCCGTCGGCGACACGGACGAAGCGGGCGTAGGTCCACATCTCGGGCAGCGGAGTGTGCTGGGTGAGGCCCTGGCCGGCGTAGATCTGCATGCACTCGTCGATGATCTTGGTGGCGAGGACGGGCACGAGGATCTTGCTCTGGGCGATGGAGCGCTTGCCGGCCTTGTTGCCGCGGACGTCCATGGTGTCGGCGGCGGAAAGCACGACGAGGCGGGCGGCGTCGAGCTCGAGGCGCATCTGGGCGATGCGCTCAATGTTGCTGTCGAACTCGCCGATGAGCTTGCCGCGCGGCTTCTTGCGCGGGTCGGTGCAGCGCAGCAGGGCGAGCTCGTAGGCGCGCTCGCACTGGCCCAGCAGGCGCATGCAGTGGTGGATGCGGCCGGGGCCGAGGCGACCCTGGGCGATCTCAAAGGCGCGGCCCTCGCCGAGGATGACGTTGGCGGCGGGCACGCGCACGTCCTTGTAGACGTACTCGCCGTGGCCCTCGGGCGCCCAGTCGTAGCCCATGATGGTCAGGTTGCGCACCTGCGTGATGCCCGGCGTGTTGCACGGCACCAGCAGCATGGAGTGGCGGCGCCAGCGGTCCGGGTTGTCCGGGTCTGAGCAGCCCATGAGGATGTAAAAGGACAGGTCCTTGTTCCACAGGCAGTTGCCGTACAGCTTGCGGCCGTTGATGACGTACTCGTCGCCGTCGCGGCGGATTTGGAT
Organism: Ophiostoma angusticollis; assembly: GCA_019925545.1. Lineage (NCBI taxonomy): Eukaryota > Fungi > Ascomycota > Sordariomycetes > Ophiostomatales > Ophiostomataceae > Ophiostoma > Ophiostoma angusticollis. The sequence goes on from JADHKL010000044.1 coordinate 105,746, forward strand.
GCTGATCTGCGTGGCGTCGGAGCTGGCCACGTCCGGCTCCGTCATGGAGTAGGCCGACGACTGCGTGCCCTCGAGCAGCGGCCGCAGCCACTTTTCCTTTTGCGCCTCGTTGCAGTATTTGGCCAGCAGCTCAATGTTGCCCGTCTCGGGTGCGTGGCAGTTCATCGTCTGCGGCGCCCAGTAGTAGCGGCCCATGATCTCGGCACAGCACGCGTACTCCAGGTTGGTCAGGCCGGGGCTCTCCTTGAAGTGCTTGGGCAGGAACAGGTTCCACAGCCCGCGCGCCTTGGCCTTGTCGCGCAGCTCGTGCATCACCGGCGGCACCGACCAGCGCTTGCTCTCGAGCTGCTGTCGCACCACCTGCTCGCGCGGGATCACCTCGTTCTCGACAAAGTCGTAGACATCCTGGATTTTCTCGACGGCCAAGGGGGACAACTTCTGCTGCACCCACACGGGTATCCGCGCAAAGGCGGGCCGATCAAAGACGGACGGAGGAACGGACATTGTCAGGGGATGGATGAGGGAAGAAAGACAGGAGAGGAGCAGAAAGTAGGTAGAGTAGAAGACAGACAAGACAGAGTAGAAGACAGAGTAAAGCTAAATACATGATAATAGCCCCGAGGTGCTGGGCGCCAGTTTAGCGCACGGAGGACACTTACACGCTCTAGTCGGCAAGTCGCTCCTCCATCTGGCTGGATCCACTGCCCCTGGGTGTCGACTTCCCCTCTCGTGCCGCGGCCCGGTTGGAGACTTGCGGGGTCTTCATAGGACGAGCATAATCCGTAGGTACAGAGCAATACGCATTGAGGTAAGATACGAGTATATTGACAGCAGTACTCTACGGAATGATCTTGGCCTTGCGGAAACGGTCAAAGGCCGTGTAGAAAGCCTCCTTGGTCGTGTACTCGACCTTGTCATCGCCCATCATGGTAAAGGTCTTGGTCATGTCCATCTGGCGGTCAAAGTTGAGCAGGGTCATGATAAAGTAGGCAAAGCCGCCGTAGCTGCGCTGGTTGCCGACGCGTCCCGTCTGCAGCCCGTGCTTCTTTTCCAGCGCGGCCCACTGCTCGTAGTGGTCGGCCAGGTAGTTGACAGGGTCGGGGCCGGAGCCGCCCGGCGGCGGCGCCACGCCCTTGAGGCCAAAGTAGGCGGTAATGACGGGCCACTTCTGGCTCCAGGAAGCCGGGGTGTTGCTGTCAGCGGCGTTGTAGCGCTGCTCAGACGTGCGCTCGGGGTGTAGCGAGGCGACAATGGACACCTTGGCGCAGATGTCCTGGCTGCTCTCGATGAAGAGGTTCTTCCACGACGTCTCGGTGCCCGGGAACTGCACCTCGGCGCCCTCGCCCTCGATCTCGCGGTACAGCGACAGGTAGGTGCCGAGCTGCTGGGCCAGACAGTAGATGTTGTTGTTGGGCACGAAGCCGATGATGACGTCGGGCATGATCTCGCACCAGGTCCAGCGCTTTCCCTTGGACATGGCCACCAGCATGTCCGTCTGGCCGTAGTAGAACATTTGCGACGCGTACGGCTCGGGTATCCGCGGCAGCGTCTCGCGCAGCGGCAGGTCGTTGTGGAAGGGGAACTTGTCGTTGAGCAGGTGCACGCCGTACGCCTTGGTGCCCGTGGGCAGCACCACGAACTGCAGCTTCGGCGACACGTTCTCAATGGCCGTCACCGCGCGCTTGATCAGCTCCACGTTGATGCTGACCTCCTTGGCCGGGTCCGGGTCCATGATGTAGGCAAAAAAGTACACGTGCGTCACCGTGTCGACGTCGGCCACCCGCTCCCGGAGCTCCGCGTCCAGGCCCGCCTGGCCCTTGTCCGTCAGTAGGTCGATGCCGCTGACAACGTTGAGCTTGGGCGATGCCGGCCAGTTGGCCGCCTCTGCCGTCAGCGGCCGGTTGGTCAGTGCTGTCACCTTGTCAAAGTCCTCGGGCTTGGGGTAGCCCTGGAGGATGTCATTGACAATGGCCCAGCCGGTGATGCCGCTGGCGCCTGGCTGGTCAGCAGAGGAGGGCGGAGGGGTCTTGAAGACAAAGGCATCTTACCGTAGACAAGAGCGTGGTTTCCCATGGTGGCTGCTGTTGTTTGGATGTTTCGGAGGTGTCGAGGTTGCGTGTCTTGCGGTGAAAGTGTGAAGCGTTCGAGTCGACAAGGAGCGGCGTACTAAAGTAGCTTTCCAGAGACGTTCATAGGCTAGAGGTGGGGGAGGACGTCTATGCCTATGGATATCCTCCGGACCATGTCCTCCTGGGCACCTGTACTCCGTAGAGCGACTGTCTCTTGAGGTGCTCGTCGAGGAGTCTATCCAAAGAATTCTGTCTGAACGTCACAGCAAGATGACGCGTCCAGGAGCCACGGCATACTTCTAGAGCCACGACATACTCCAGGAGCACGACATATGTCTTGAAAGTTATTGACACGAGTAGAACAGTCAGGGAGTCTATGCTCCTGTATTTCCGTCTTCCTCTCCCTCTCTCCTTACTGTTGATATGCCCCACAATTTCAGTACCTACGACTCCACCAAACATACACCACTGGGAAAGTACCTAGGCCTCCTGACCGCGTGTAGCTTCTCCGCATTTGGCGGCCAAATGATTCATTGTCCGGGCCGCCTTACACGGAAAACATTTCCCCCAGCCAAACGCGCTTCCCCGGACAACGAGGGGATCAACGGGGAGGCAACAGCAAATGCGGATAGAAGTCAAGACGAAGGAAGACACGACAAGAATGTCCAGAGAGAAACCATCAACAGGTGACCATGGCCTCAGGACAACTCTTGACGTCGAGCAACGGCCCTGCCTCTGACCGCGTGAATCTCCGACGCCGTGTGTGTTCTTACTCCGTATTGTCTTGCCCCCCGCCCTTCTCCCCTTCCTCCAGGAGTCCGCTTCTCCGCTCCCAGCAAAATGAACTCCGCACCAGGCGACGGACAAGCTTCCCGTGTGACCTGGTCGCCATTCTCTTCGTTCCCGTTCACTGGACCAGGCCCGGGCTAGCCTCGGATATGCACACCCACGTGTGTTCTCCCATCTCCCTTGAACCGCGTTTGGAGACATCGCCACAGCTTGGGCAGGAGAGGCCTCGGGAGCAAGCGACCATCGTAAGATGCCAGCCAACAGGCCGAGGAAAGGGAAGAATAAGGAGCCTAGCAAGCTGGGTTCTCGAGATCTTTAAGCCCTCGGGTCGTTCGACTCGCAGCAGTGCATCAGATGATTTTCGTTCTTCTTGTCTGGCCGACATCTGGAACTACCCGGGCAGCGTCTTCCAGTCTCTCTTCCATGTGTACTTCCGCCTAGGTTCCACTGCCGACCAGAGACAAAAGCATATGCTTAAGCTTAAGCTTGATCACTATCTGAGAGTCTGCTCTCCGCATGGTGTTTACCCGCAAGCCTTGAAATAAGAGCCTCCCCATTTCCCCTCTTGTCACCCTTGGTTCTCTTTCCTTTCCCCTTTCGTGCTCATCACCTGTTACCACACCTGTCATCTGCCCTTGTTCCCTTCCAGACAGCACAAAGCAACACTGCGGTTCTTTGTTTTTCTATCTTGCTCTCTTCCTCCCCCCGGTTCCCCCCGCGCGATGGCAGCGAACGGCGTGAACGGCGCCAATGGCGCGAGCGGTGCGCCGAACAACGATGCCAACAGCTTCTCGTACCCCGAGGGGTCGACGCCGTACCGGGTCCTCGACCAGTACCACTCGAAGCCGACCAAGATCCGCGTGGCAGGCATTGGAGCCGGCGCGTCGGGCATCTGCCTGGCGTACAAGATGGTGGGTGGAGGGAATGGGAAGGAAGTCGGGAGGATCAGACGAGACGGCGCTGACAGCCATACAGGAGAAGATGCTGGTGCCGGGCACCTTTGAGTTGACGCTGTTTGAGAAGAACGAGGTGCCGGGTGGCACGTGGGTTGAGAACACGTGAGTGGAAGGGAAGGAACGAGAAGGAAGAAAAAGGGAAAAAAAGCTGACCGTTAGATACCCCGGTGTTGCATGCGATGTGAGTACCACGCTCAGCCAGCGCCGAGTGCTCTGCTAACCCCCAGATCCCCTCCCATCTGTACACGTTCTCGTGGGACCCCAAGCCCGACTGGACGCACTACTACGCGTACGGCGACGAGATCCGCCGGTACTTTGACGGCTGCATCGAGCGGTTCGGCACGCGCAAATACATCAAGCTCAACACCAAGGTGATCGAGGGCCGCTGGCACGAGGAGCGCGGGCTGTGGGACCTGACGCTGGAGGACCAGGTGACCAAGGAGCGCTTCCAGGACTGGTGCCACGTGCTGGTCAACGGCACGGGCATCCTCAACAACTGGGTGTGGCCGGACATTGAGGGGCTGCACGACTTCCAGGGCCCCATTGTGCACTCGGCGCACTGGGACCACAGCATCGACTTCAAGGACAAGACGGTGGCGGTGATCGGCACGGGCTCGAGCAGCGTGCAGATTGTGCCGGCGCTGCAGCCGGAGGTCAAGCAGCTCAAGGTGTTTATGCGGTCGCCGACGTGGGTGTCTCCGCCGTTTGGCGGCGGCGTGCTCAACGAGGACCTGCGCAAAGACAAGGGCGGCGACACGGACGTCAGCAAGCGCCAGTACACGTTCAGCGAGGCCGAGAAGGCGCGCTTCCGCGACGACCCGGCCTACCACCTGCGCTTCCGGCGGCGCATCGAGGCCGAGATCAACCAGCTGTTCGGCATGTACCAGCGCGGCTCGGAACTGTCGAACCAGATGCGCGAGGCCATTACGGACGAGATGAAGCGGCGGCTCGGCGACGGCCACGAGAAGCTCAAGGACTTTTTGATCCCCAAGTTCTCGCCGGGCTGCCGCCGCATCTCGCCGGGCGACGGCTACCTCGAGGCGCTGGTCAAGCCCAACGTGGAGCCGGTGCTGGGCCCGCTGCGGCACGTCACGCGCGAGGGCATCGTGACGGAGGAGGACGGGCAGCTGCACAAGGTGGACGTGATTGTGTGCGCGACCGGCTTCAAGGTGGCCTTCCGGCCGGCCTTCCGGCTGGTCAACGGCGCGGGCAAGACGCTGGACGAGGACTGGGGCGACCATGTCAACCTGTACCTGGGCGTGTCGGCGCCGCGCTTCCCCAACTACTACACGATTGTGGGCCCCGGCGCCACCTGGTCGTCGGGCACGCTGCTGCCGTCGATCGAGACGACGGTGGAGTACGCGGTCAAGTTCATGCGCAAGATCCAGCACGAGAACATCCGGTCCGTCGACGTCAGCCAGGAGGCGCTCAACGACATCTACGCGCACTTTGACGAGTTCCACAAGACGACCGTCTTCCAGGAAGAGTGCCGCAGCTGGTTCAAGGACGGCAAGGTCAAGAACCGCATCTACCTGTGGCCCGGCAACACCATCCACTTCCTCAAGACCATCAAGGAGCCGCGCTTCGAGGACTACCACATCCGCTACCGCTACGGCAACCGCTTTGCCTTTTTGGGCAACGGCCAGGTCAAGGCCGGCGTGACCAGGGACGTCGACGGCCTGGCGTCGTATGTGCGCAACGACGACGCCGACTGGGGAGTGGAGTAGGGGTCAGAGGCGAAGCCGAAAAGCAGAGACCTAGTCGACCTGTCTCGAGCAAGGCGATGTCTGCCCTCTCCGCCCTCTCCGCCTCTCCAGCTGTCTTCTGTCCTCTTTTCGGTTTACGTTGCTTTCTCCCTTCCCTGTATATAGAACCTGTTGTATTGTTCATCTCAGTCATTATGCATCGTCGATTGTATCAGAAGACGCCGACTGGAGTGCCCGTATGACCTAGTGGTGTGTGTACCGTGGGGCTGCCAAGGTTGTCTAAACTAGTCTTTCGAGGTGGGTTTTTCTCTTCATCTTTTCTTTTTTTCTCTTTCGAGTTGTTCTGAAGTTGACGAGTTCCTTCCTTTCCTTCCTTGGTTTGACTGTGATTCTTCATGTCAGCTTCTTTCTCTTCCTTTTCTACTGTCTTTCTTCTCTCCTCCCCCTCCACTTGCTCTCCTTTCCTTTCCTCATCTTCTCCCCTCTCCTGAATTGACCTCGGCAAATTCCCGGTTGGAGAAGCACAAGGCTGCTGTCTGGGGAAAGGCACCGCGCGGGGTACGAGTAGAACAACCGGGGCAAAACAAATGTTCCCCTCTTTTTACTGGGGAGCTGGGGAAGCGCTTGGGGAATGGGGTGTGGGGAAGTTGCTGCGCAAACGGAGAACATGTCCTGTCTGCGTCACCTCCCATCAAGTCATACCGGCCAAGCCGCTATGATTGGGCTTTCCAGGTGGTCGGAGACCGCTAGAAATGGCAGGCTGTTAGTCACTGAGAATCTGGACCAGACCTATGTCCGACTCCGTCCTCACTTCAGCCCACGCAATGCCAAGACTTTTTGGCTGATGCCCGTCCTCGTGCTTCCTCCCTGGCCATAATATATCCTCATACGGGGTATTCATCATCACCGCCAAAGCAAAACTAGCAAAACCAACAGTCCGCTAAGACTAGCTGTCCAGACTATTCTGGTCCAAGGTCACAATACCTTCTCTTTCCGTCGCTCTATCGCTCATTCGTTGTCCTTCTCCACCTGTTTTCAACCCCGGACTCGGCTTCGTAGCAACGGACACAACAGCGGGCATAGAGACAAGTTGTTCGTAGACCTAAACGCTCATGTTGTACTTTTGAGATCTTCATTCTTGCTCTCTCGTTTCCCTCGTCCTCCCAGCTCTCCCCTCCCTCCCAGTCCTCCCAGTCCTCGTCCTCCCAGTCCTCCCTATCCCCCATCACTCTCTTCTCCGCACTCCCATTCGCTTTTCTTTCTTCTACCCCTCCCCCTTACACACACCCCCTCACCCCAACTCGAGAGCGGTAAACCCAATTTGATTTCCTCTCCCATTGCAAACTCTCCCCCGTATTCCAAACACTCCCCTGTTCTGCTTCACATCTGTCGTCACAAAGCATCCTGTGTTCTGCCATGAGGCCTTCCACGCAGGTGCCCGATCAACAGTAGGCATCTCCTCGACCTTTTCCCCTTTTCCCCTTTTCCCCTTTTCCCCTTTTCCCCTTCCCCCTTCCCCCTTTTCCCCTTTCCCGCCTTTTCCGTGTTTTCCATCTTTCTGCCATGGCGTCGGCCGACGAGAGGAACAACCAGTCGGACGACTCCGCCGACATCCACAACCAGGTCAACGTGTCTGCACGCAGCTCGTTGTCCGTCCGCCGCGGCAGCAGCACGGCGGCCAACGGCAATGCCGCCGCCGGCAGCGGTAGTGGCAGCGGCAGCAGCAAGCAGCAGGTGCGACGCCGCGCGTCAGTGGCCTGTGCGTCGTGCCGCGACCGCCGCATTCGCTGTGTAGTGCCCAAGGGCGAGACCGAGTGCACGCAGTGCAAGCGTGCCGGCACCGAGTGTGTCATCAAGAACGACGACGAGCGTCGGCGGCCCATCTCCAAGGCCTACATGTCGTCGCTGTCCGACCGCATCCAGCTGCTCGAAAGCATGCTGGTCGACCGCGGCGTCGTGCCGCCGCCAGCCGTGCATCCACCCAAGACGCGACAGGAGGCGCAGCGCGACGGTGAGCAGCGGCCGGCAGGACAGACGCCGGCGCCGACGCAGCAGACTGTGTCTGTGCCGACGGTCCCCCTGCACACTCTGCCGGTGACGTCTGCGCCGGTCCAGTCTACGACCCTGTCCATCTCCCCCCTGGACGCCGACCTGTTTGGCCCCACACCCGGCCTGTTGACAGCCACCACCCACGCCCCGACCGCCCCCTTCTTCGCGTCGGCGCCGCCGCTGCCGGTCACCAGCGGACTGTCGGCCCTGAGCAGCAACAGCTCGCCGTCACGTGACGACACGCCGCCCGAGTCGGCCGACTACCACATGCGCGACGAGGTCAACGGCATGGGCCTACCCGACATGCACAGCATCGAGATGCACGACATCCACGGCAACAGCCTCGGCCTGCACAGCATGGAGGGGATGGAGGGGATGGACGGAATGGGCGGAATAGACGGCATCGACACAATGGGCAGCATCGAGAGCATCGAGGCCATGAACAACCTCTCGCACAGCATGCACAGCCAGTTCTCGTACCAGGCACCGGCCCCGGCAGTGGCCCAGGCAACGCCCCAGGCACCGCCCCAGGCACCCCAGGCACCATACCAGGCCCCATCCTCCACCTCGTCGACCATCCTGCCGACGAGCGGCTACGGCAAAGAGACATCGCCGTTCCGCAACCTGGACCCGCGCAAGGAGGACATTGTGCAGCGACTGCTGTCGACCAAGGGCAACCTGTCGTTTGATCAGCTGTCCGGACGGCTGCGCTTCTTCGGGCCGACGGCCAACAGCCACGTGTACGCAGAGGCGGCGGACGCGGTGGACTCGCGGGAGCCGCCGGAGCAGGTGCGGCGGTCGGAGCGCATCATCCGGTCGCTGACGGCGGCGACGCACGACTACTTGTTGGGCTGCTTCTGGACATTCTACAACGCCATCATCCCGGTGATTGACCGGGCGGCCTTTGAGACCGGGCGCGAGACGCAGAACCCCAAGTTCTACACCAGCTTCCTGCACATCACGGTGCTGGCCATGGGCTACCGCTTTGCCGACCGCAGCCGCGAGGACATGAAGAAGATTAGCCTGGGCAACCGCGAGAGCACGCTGCAGCGCGAGGCCAAGTACATGCTGGACATTGAGCTGGAGCGGCCGGGCGGCATCCCCAGCGTGCAGGCGCTGCTGTTGCTGGGCGACCTCGAGTGCGGCGTCGGCCGCGACAACACGGGCTGGATGTACTCGGGCATGGCCAACCGCCTGGCCTTTGACATTGGCCTGCACCTCGACTACCGCAGCGCCGACATGACCGACCACGAGGTGGCCATCCGCCACATGGTCATGAAGGCCGCCATTGTCATTGACAAGTACTGGGCGCTCTTCCTGGGGCGGCCGACGAGCATCAAGAGCCAGGACGTCGGCATGGACTTGCTGACAAAGCGGTTTGCCCTGCTGGCCTCCTTTCCTCCTCCGGATGCGGGGAGCAGCAGTAGCAGTGCGGCCGCCGACAGCCGCCGGCCGGCCAAGATGAGCAACGAGGAGATCTACGAGTACCTCTTTGAGCTGATGGAGTTGGCCGGCAAGATTGTCGAGACGCGCGACGTCGGCAGCGTCGGCAGCGCCGGCTACGGCTACGGCTTCGGCACCGGCGCTGCCGCCGGCATGGCCGCGTCCACGGCCGTCGGCAGCTTTGCCACCATCCTGCCGTTCCCGGCCGGTAGCAGCGCCCAGAGCGTCGCCAACACGAACGCCGCCGCCGCCGCCGCCGCCGCCAACACAACCCCCCTGTCGGGCGCCGACCACCACCCTGGCGGCTTCGCGCTCGGCGAGACTGAGGAAAACGCGTACCTGCACGTGATCAGCGTGGACCGGCAGCTGCAGAACTGGTACCGGCGGCTGCCGGACCACCTGACTTGGAAGCCGGCCAACATCAAGGCGGCGCCCATGGGCTTCTTTTTGCTGCACCAGCAGTACCACGTGTCCATGATCCTGCTGCACCGGCCGTGGGCGCGCTACGGGTCCATCCTGTCGTCGGACGGCTCGAGCACCAACTCGCACCCGAGTCCGTCGTCGCCGGGGCAGAGTCTGGCAAAACGCCGCGACTCGCAGTCGAGCCAGCCGTCGACCTTTGGGGGATACGGTTATGGTCACAGCAACGGCCTGGGCCACGTCCACACCCATGGACACACCCATGGACACACTCATGGACACCCCCCCAGCCTCGGCCTCGGTGACCCCCAGTGCATCGTCGACGACAGCCGCACGACACTCTCCCGCAGCATCTGCACGCAGCAGGCGATCCGCGTGGCGCGCATCTTCTGGCAGCACCGGCAGCGCTTCGACGGCCGCCGCATCTGCGTGACCGGCATCCAGCACGCCGGCACAGCCGCCATTGCCCTGATTGCCGCGCTCGCCTACCAGCAGAGCAGCGACGCCGACCGCCGCGCCTACCTGGGCTACCTGGAGATTCTGTCGTATGCGCTGACTGACATGAGCTACACCTACCAGCCGGCCGCGCGCATGGACGACCTGCTCAAGGCCGTGCTCGAGCAGCTGCGCAGCGATGTAAACGGGCCGGAGTGGGCAGATGGGGAAGGGGGAGGAGGAGGGGGAGGGGGGGGAGGAAGAAACAGCACCCAAAAGGCTGGCAGCAGCAGCAGCAACCCCGGCACCCGCCTCAGCGGCTCCTACGACACCGCGTGGTATGCGGCAGCCACCAACACAAATGGCAGCCTCGGCAGCCTCGGCAGTCTGGGCAGTCTGGGCAGCCTAGGCAGCCTAGGCAGCACCACCACGCCTTCTGGCGCCGGCATCGACGTCTACAGCGTGCTACCCGCCCGCCGCGAGAACCCCGACGCCGACGGCCTGCAGGCTTTCAAGAAGCGCCGGCCCACGCCTTCACGCCGCGCCTCCGAGTTTACCCGGCCACCGCCACCTTTTTTCGCCGGGGTTGCCGCCGCGATGGTGACCACGACCCCTGCGACTACGACACCGGCCCCTACCACTACGACAACGGCTGCCACCACCTCTGCCTCTGCCTCGACCTCAACCTCTACCACCTCGACAACACCTGCCGCCCCCCAGCCGACACCACAGCCCGCATCGGTCGGCGGCCAAGCCACCGGCGGCGCTGCACACCACAACCACCACCACCTGATGACCAGGTACTTTGACTCGGCGGCTTCTGCCAGCAGCGCTGGTGCTGGTTCTGGTAGTACAGCTGGCAGTGCATCTGGCAGCGCGGCTGCTGCTGCGACGGCGGCTGCTGACAGCGTTGGCAGCGGCACGGGCAGTGGCCCTGTTGGCCTCGACTTTCTGAACGGATCGGCCATTGACCTGGACGGGCCGGATGACCGGAGCGGTCAGGGAGGTGGAGGTGGGGGTGGGGGTGGAAGCGGTGGCGGTGGCGGCAACAGCTCTGGACTGGACGACTACGTGCTCGTGCCACCCGCCGCCGATGCATGGTCACTGAATGGCGGCCACGGCCACCACGGCCACCAACACCACGCGCAGTCACACGGCGCCTTTGACATGCCAATGCCCGACTGGATGGCTGGTCCGTCGCCGCCAACTGTGAACGCAGCGGTGGCGGGGACGGCGGGGACGGCGACGGGACCAGACATCAACGGGACGGTAGCAACAGACGACGCCGGCGACACTACCTCTGGGGCGGCAGCGGCGGCGGCGACGCCTGCGTCTGCGTCTGCGTCTGCGTCTGGTGCAGTCGACTCGCCAGCACGGCTGCCTCTGATCAAGTCGAGGATCAGCCTGGAGGACATGCGCGGGTCTGGGATCGGTGCCGCCAGTGGTCGTGGCACCAACGCCAATGTCAACAACGAAGACGAGGACAGTCTCGACTGGCTGGATGAGCACCACCAGCCGGCGACGGAAGCCCCGCCACAGCAGCAGCGTCATCAGCACCACCGTCACCAGCACCAGCACCAGCATAACCACCAACACCTTCAGGCGGCAGCACACGCGGCCGCCAACAACACAGACGCACTCAGCCCGGCCGCCAGTCTCGGCGGGCTGGTGGGCGAGAAGCCGGCTGTGGGAGGTGACCGTGGCGGCGGTGGCGGTGGTGGACGCAGCAGCAACAACCACGCCGCCACTGGCTCGGGGGAGGCGGGCACCGGCGACGAAGAGCGGGACCACTACCTGGACTTTTTCAGTTTCTAGGGTTTTGAAAAGCGCAATTTTTCTTTAATTTTTCCCATTTTTCCTATCATCTCCACAACGACGTCTTGGGTACTTTTCGGCGCTTTGCTTGGGATGTTTGGGATGTTCTGGGTTTGTTTTGTTCGGGTCGGCAGCTTCCTTTTCTCTCTGGGTCCTCTGTACTTTTCGGAAACGACGTCTGTATTCTGGTCGCTCAATGATGTGGCACGTCTAATGAATGCTTGCGTATCCCGGTACTTTCTTCGTTCCACAGCATAGTTGCTGGATCTCTCCGCTTCGTTGTGCGCTGGCCGGAGAATCTACGCTTTTGCCTTGCACAACTTTGTTTGCTTTACGCTGTAACACCCCCGACTGTGCACCACTGCGCCGGGACTCCCCGCCATAGTGAGTCTAGATAAGAGACAACGAGAATATTTGGTGAACGTCGGTCGTCAGTGTCCAACTGTGAAGCGTGTACAGTGATTGGCCAGACTGGCCGCATCTTGCAGAACGGCGAGCCCGCAGGGAGAGCCCCCCCGTGCGCGAGTCTCTTGACGTCGCTTAGAAGGCGGCATGGACGGGTACGACAATAGAGTACGGGGGGGGGGGGATAAAAAAAGAGATAAATAGAGACAAAAAAGGGAGAAAGAGGGAATAAGAGGGAGAAAGAGAGGGAAAGAGAGAGAAAGAGAGAGAAAGAGAGAAAGTGAGAAAGAGAGAAAGTGAGAAAGAGAGGGAAAGAGTGAGAAAGAGAGAAGAGATGAGAGAGAAGAGAAAAAGAAAATACCAAAGTACAACACTCGCCGATCTCTGCGATAAACAACGTTTTTTCGGCGTGCTCCGTAGAGAGGTGTCGTCATCTTTAGGACCCTCCCACCACAAGCCACGGGCCGATCGTCTCCCCCGGTCTCACAGAACCGGCCGGCGATCTTGTGTGATGTGGACGTCCGAGAGATTTAAGAGATAGCATTTCATAAACCAAACTCATTCACTGGAACCGCTGTTGCTTTCCTCTGCTCGCATTCGCTCGCTTATTTCTGTATTTCTAATACTTTGAACTTCCTTGCTGTCTATACACCATCCTTCTCACCATGCGCCTTTCTTCGCTGGTAACGGCGCTGCTGGCCGTCCCGCTGGTTGCATCGCCGCTGCCGCTGGACAACCCGAGCGTCGAGGCGCGGAGAGACACGATTGCGCCCAAGGTGCTGATCATCAGTCTGGTATGTTCCATCTCTCTCCCTCTCTCCTCTCTCCCCTCTCCCCTCTCTACTCTCTCCCTCCCTCTGACCCCCAGTTCGCCCCCGAGGCCAACATCTGGTACGAGAAGCTGCCCGGCAGCGGCCTAGGCAACCTGCTGGACGTCAACATCTCGGCGCCCGGACTGTCGATGCTCTTTCCACGCATGCACTGTGTGGCGGACCACAGCATCTGCCAGCTGACGACGGGCGAGTCGGAGATCAACGCGGCAGCCACGGTGATGGCCGCGGCACTGTCGGGCCGCCTGGACCTGCGCCAGACGTACTTTCTGATCGCCGGCATCGCCGGCGTCAACCCCAAGCACGGCACGCTGGGCAGCGTGGCGCTGGCGCGCTACACCGTGCAGGTGGCGCTGCAGTACGAGCTGGACGCGCGCGACATGCCGGCCAACTGGACCACCGGCTACTTTGGCTACGGCACCGACGCGCCCGGCGTCTATCCGGCCAACCACTACGGCACCGAGGTGTTTGAGCTGAACACGGCACTGCGCGACGCCGCCTTTGCACTGGCGTCACGTGCCAACCTCAGCGACAGCGCTAACTCCGAAGCCGCCGCCTACCGCCAGAGGTACGCAGCAGCACCCGGCCGGCTGTACGCGGCAGCCACCACGGCGCCATCGCTGCTGCGCTGCGACTCGGCCACCAGCGACGTGTACTTTTCCGGACAGCGGCTGGGCGAGGCGTTTGAGCAGGTGACGCACCTGTGGACCAACGGCAGCGGCGTCTACTGCATGACGGCGCAGGAGGACAGCGCCGTGCTCGCCGTGCTCGTGCGCCTGGCCCTCGCTGGCCGCGTCGACTTTGGCCGCGCCGTGCTGCTGCGTACCGGCTCCGACTTTGACCGCCCGCCGCCCAACGAGACGGCCTTTGCCAACCTGCGCGTTGCCGACCAGAACGGCTTCGACATTGCCGTGCTCAACATCTACCGCGCCGGCGTCGAGATTGTGCGCGGCATCCTGGCCGGCTGGGACGCCACCTATGCGCGCGGACTGCCGCCTACAAACTACGTCGGCGACATCTTTGGCAGCCTCGGCGGCCAGCCCGACTTTGGGCCAGGGAGCACCACCAACGGTGCCGGCTACAGCCAGTCGGGCGACAGTTAGAGGCAGACGGGGAGAGGGAAGAACAGCGGAGAAGTTGTGACGAGAACTCCAAAGAAAAGTCTATATAAGCTGGCACCAGACGAACAGCAAGGAGTTGAGGACCATCGAGTCCCTCCCGTCTCCTTTGGCTCGGCTGCACTAAACCGGCCCGCGACGCGACGGGTGTTGAGTCGGTCACGACTGCCTGCAATCGCGGAGGGTCTCCAGTAAGAGTAGGCAGTGATTACTGACGCTTAACATCGGTTTCCAGCGGCTTTCCCCTGGCTTTCTAGACAAGAAGGGTTAACCGACAGTAAAGGTGCTGCGCTATTGGCTGGTGCGAAACGTTATTTTACTAGTAGAATGTGCAAATGACACCCATGCAACTCCCCCTTCAAACGAGAGACCAGGAAACAGGATCAATACAGCTCACAGGCGCATCCCCAAAAGAAGATAGCACCCGTGCCACACCAAAACTATTCTGCATGGAATTTCTACGTGTCCGAACGGAGTAATTAGTAGTAGCCTCCGTCTGTGGCCGTTCTGCGGGGAAAGCTAGGCCACGGCACCCAGTAGCAGCCTCGGCATTGCTAGTTCGGGCAAGGAGCAACCTGGAGAGCCGACCGAACGAGTTGCGCAGGAATGACGGCGACGACCAATCAGCCGCACATGTACTCTGAACTCCGTACCTGCCTGTCATTCATATTCTCGCGTGCGGAGTGACTGTTTTCTCTGCCAGACTTTCTGTCCGACTTCTGTCCGACAAGCTGTCCTGCCCTTCCCCTACTGTGCCCATTGCCGTCTCCGCGATCACGATGAAAGGCATCCAGATAGCAAAATACGTCAAGGTGCGTTCTCGCTTATCCCGTCTTCCTCTTCTCCCCCGTCTCTGTTCTCCAGTCTCACCTCACCATCCAGGGCCCTGACGAGCTCGTCGTCTCCGACTTGCCCGACCCAACACCCCGTCCCGACCAGTACCTCATCGCCGTCCACGCCGCCGCCGCCAACTTCTTTGACATTCTCCAGATCCAAGGAAAATACCAGAACCAGCCACGTACGCCCCTTCACAAGAGACCCCATTCCACTTTGTCCTGCTTCTAACCTTTTAGCCTTCCCATGGGTCGCGGGCTGTGAGTTTGCCGGCGTCGTGCTGGCCACGCCCGCCGCCAGTTCCGTGGTCAAGCCGCGCTTTGCCGTGGGCGACCGCGTGTTTGGCGGCGGCCAGGGCGCCTTTGCCACCAAGGTGGCCGCTGTCGAGAGCATCCTGCAGCCGGTGCCGGCGGGCTGGACGTTTGCCGAGGCGGCCGGGCTCTTTGTCACGGGGCCGACGAGCTATGCGGCGCTGGTGCTGCGCGCCGGCGTCAAGAAGGGCGACTACGTGCTGGTGCACGCGGCCGCCGGCGGCGTCGGCCTGGCCGCCGTGCAGATTGCCAAGGCGTTTGGCGCCACCGTCATCGCCACGGGCGGCACCGAGCAGAAGCTGGCGGTGGCGCGCGCGTTTGGCGCCGACCACACCATCAACTACAAGACAGACACCAACTGGCCCGAGACGGTGCGGCGGCTGACGCCCGAGGGCCGCGGCGTCGACATTGTCTACGACCCCGTCGGCATGGTGGACCGCAGCACCAAGTGCACGGCGTGGAACGGCCGCATCCTCATTGTCGGCTTTGCCGCCGGCAAGATCGAGGCCGTGCCGCTCAACAAGGTGCTGCTCAAGAACATTAGCTTTGTCGGCATCCACTGGGGCGCCTACACCCAGCGCGAACCCGGCGCCATCCCCGACGTCTGGGTCGGCCTGCGCGCCCTCATCGACCGCGGCGCCTTCCGGCCCACGGTTTTTACCGGCGCCGGCGACCAGGCCGGTCGCGTCCGCTTTGCCGGCCTCGATCGCGTGCCCGCCACCCTCAAGGCCCTCGGCGGCCGCGAGACCTGGGGCAAGGTCGTTGTGGAGATCCCGCAGGAGGAGGAGAGCAAGCTGTGAGGGGAGTCTGAGGGGAGTCTGAGGGGAGTCTGAGGGGAGTCTGTGAGGGGAGTCTGAGGGGAGTCTGTGAGGGGGAGTCTCAGCACCTGATATCTTCGCATATATGATAGAATTTCAAATACCATGGTTTACCACCCACCGCTTCGGGTTGGCTCCTAGAACGACGGACAAGCTGGAGACAAATCGTACTGTGCGGCCAAATAATTTTATAATTGCTGTTTCCTTAGGCCAAAGCATCGTCTTGGATAGGTATGTTATGAGCCTCTCCAAGGAGTATCGTAAACAAAAAGGATGCATAATCAAAAGAGCCGACCTGCAAATGCCAACGTCATCTGTCATGAGAGCAAAACAATACTACAAGCCCATACAGCTTGAAAACACAAAGCCGCCGCCTGGTCAGACTTTCAGAACACCAATGAAGCCTCTACTCAAGCTCCTCTACCCGGTCTTTGTCGTCTACCGCATTCAAACGGCCTTCTCTCGCTGCCCGTGCAACAGGGTTCTCGACATTGACAACGCCCGTCCGCTTCAACCTGTAGCCCAAAACTGTCAGTATACGCTCACTTTGTTGGCTGCAGACAACAGTCTTACCTTTCGAAAAGCACAAACAAACGCTCGGCCTCGCGCTCCTTCTCCTCCTGCGACATCTCCGGAACATTGGGTATATGTTCGTTTTCTAGGAACTGCCCCGTGACCGCGTTGAAGGGCCGTCTATCGCCGTCGCCTCCCTCTCCCGCAGCCGCCGCTTCATACGCTTCTGTAGCCCCCTCGGGAACGGGTATCTTGTTCTGGAAAATGTAGCCGGACGCATAACCGTACCCGACATTCTGCACGAATTTGGTCACGTCCTTATCTGACAGCTCAAAAAGCAAATGCGAGACTGTGGTGCGAAAGTCGGGTGCCAAGGCATTGGTCATGTGGCGTAGGAGGAGCGAGGGCAGGTTGTCTCTACGTCCCAGCACCTTCGTCCGGTCCGCCTCCGAAGGAAGTAACCTGCTCTGGAGAACCGGCCGGACGGTCTCGGACGGCGCCAGTTCGTAAATCTTTCGCAGCGCGCTAACCAGCGGCAGCACCGCCGTATCCAGCTCGGTGTCAGTATACTTGTGCAGGGCCAGGTCCAGCAACTGGATCAGGCGTTCGGTCGGCGCTGCAGGCTCGCCCTTAGGGAACAAAGCCGCCTTTCCCTTATCGCCGGCCAGATCTAGGACCAGGAGCGCATTGACAAGATGTCCAAGCGGAGGATCGAGTGGTTTCGTTTCCGACGCATCGTACTTGCAGATCATGGTGACAATCGGCGCAATGGCCGGCGTGAAGGCATCCACCCGCTCGCTGCAAAAGTGTGTGACGTTGAACAACAGTTTGGCCGTTTCTGTCAGAGCCGCGTCCGCCATGGGGTCGATCTTGTCCTTGGCTTTGGCGCTGCTGCTCGCTCCGTTGGCCGCAGAGTTGGCCCCAACGCGCTTGGCATGGCGAGACAAGTTGTGGATGATGGCGTCGGCAAGGTGATGCTGGTCTATCAATGCTTGCAATTTAACATTCGTGCCGTACGTCGTCAGGAACACGATGCGCGACACAAGAAACTCGTGGTCCAAGTCGCCAGACTTGAGCTTGCTGCAGGCCTTAGCTTCGTAGCCCAAATCGACAAACAGCTGCCGCGTCTCAGGCTTGATCAGTAGAGAGTTCGCCAGGCATCGTAGCGCGTTTCGCGACGTGGTAGCAGACGAGCTGTTAAACGCGTGCTTTGTGAGTGTTTCAATGCCCTGGTGAAGGCGGATGTCAGCACGATGGGTCTCAGCCCTGGACAGTGGAGAGATGGACCTGCGCTCCTCCTCGCCAGACGTACTGCCTTGGTAAACATCGGATCCGCGTTGGTGGGATCGCGGCCGTATACTTTGAGTTCTTCCAATGCTGTGTCTCTCTCTGCACGTCCGAGACGCCGGCTGTTAGTATCCACACCATGGCTTTGGCGGACAGGGGAGAAGCTGGGCACGATGGAAGTGGAGAGGCGCCGGGGGCGTCGGCGTCTGGGCAAGGCGGGGAAACGTCAAAGTGTGCACTCACGTTGCGATGGTAGACTCGGTTTGGACAAGTCTTGTGTAAGCAGATTGACGAGGTCCGTCACCGCCTTCAGCTTGTCTGCAGCAGTTAGCAGTGTCCCCCTGCAGGCCATACTTGGCGGTTGCTTTACCTGCGCCAGTCAGGCCGCCTTGAGGTAGCCCTTCTGCCATTTTTGTCTTTTTGTGATGTGGCCGAGCATTCGCGATGAGGAGGGTTGACTTGACAGCTCCCATATGAGCCGGCGAGGAAGATGCTGTTGCGAAGTCGCTGGGGTTTGTTGTTGTGAGAGGGGAGACGATACAGGCAGGAGCAGCCGTTGAGGCGTTGCGGGGTGGTCCAAGGAGAAATGGCGGTGGACAAAGCTCTTATTCTGGAAGGCGCGGGCGGGGCAACGACAATAGATGTGAACGAGAGAGTACGGAGTACGGTGTTGAGAAGAAGAGGGAAGAGAGGAAGAAGAAGAAAGAGGGCTGGAAAGCACTAGATATGCATCTCCGGAAGCCAGGACGGAATTCACGGAACGAAGACTCGAACGAAGGAAGGGAGAAGGCGGCCAGCCTGGCCGATTTAGCGACTGCCCTTGCATCGCAACTTTGTCGGCAGATTCACTGAAAGCACCAAGGCCGATAAGGAGCCTGAAAATGGCGTGCCCTAGCGCTGAAACTGGCCACTAGTTCCCTGGTCCCAAGTGGTCGGCAGGGGGAACGGCCGCTAATAACGAATACGGCCAGCGCTTAGGACGACAGGAATAGGACAACAGGAATATCTCGCATCTCGGAGAAGCAGACAGCTGACACCAACAGGTGCCCACGGTAATCAAACAAGGCTACTAGGAAGGGGCGCAGGGAAGGTAACAGAACAGGTGAAGCAGACAGGGGCGGTGTCGTCATTTTCTACACAGTGCCAATAGAACAGTGCAAATACTGACACATACCACATACTGTACGCGTTGGACTCGCTGTGGGGCAGTCAGGAACGCCATTTCGCGTAAATTGGTGATGGCCAACGCGACCGTGTCTACGGAGTAGCAATAGTGGGCAAGAGCAGTTCTGCGAGACGGTCTTCCTCCTGCCTCACCCTGCCAACAGTCTCCTTTCTTTTCTGCCACCATTTCTCACTCCCTTTTCTCTCGCTCCTGTTCTCTATCCTCTACTTCTCCTTTTTACCTTTCTCTTTGCTCTTGTCTTTCAGTTCTTGCTTCTTCCTTTTCCCCCTTTAAGTCCATCCTGCCGCCTCCTCCGCTCCTCGTCGCCCGTGTTGCTATGCTCCTCTGCAGTCTTCTCTAGCTGTCGAGAGTCCACTGCCGCCGCAGTGCGCCCTCCTGCTCTCTTTGTCGTCCTTGGCTGCTCTGCATTGCCTCTCCGGCATGGCGACTGTCGCGCCCGCACGACTTCTCTCCCTCCCTACTCGGCCGCCGACACCTCCACGAGACACGCACAATGACGGGGACTCTGCAGTGAGACAGCCTCTGCTTGCTGTAAGCCAATGCAGCTCGCTCGATTTCCGTTCCAGCTTGCAGACTCCGCCCAGTGCCCAGTCACTATTGTCGTCGACAACCAAGACAGCCAGCTCCGACAGCGCCCGCAGAAAGAAGGTCGAGTTCTCCGCCCAGGCAAGCTACAAAGAGCCGCCAGTGTACGAGGACCACAGCGGCAACATCTTTGGCCAGAAGGGGAACGTCACACCGTCCCTTGTGGCCCTCCCGCCTTCCTCGAGTGCGTCCCGGCCGGCAAAGTCCATACTCAAGGTCGCAACCTACGAGTCCCGTCAGCCGACAACCCCCAACAACATCGCCGATATGCTTGCTTCAACCATCCAGCAGCTGGACGGCACGGACCGAGAATCGAAGCTCGATGCCTACCTAATGCTGGCCCGCGCCCTCAAGACCTCCGACAACCTTCCCGACCGTATCGCGCTCCAGAGCAAGATGTCTCGGTTCACAGAGTTTATCCAGCGGGACATTGTTGCAACAAAGACACCAGAGGGCACACTGGATACAACACTTGCCGTGGCGGCTCTCGACCTCCTCGATACCTTTTTGCGGTTTTCTGCCATCGCCTCCACGCTCCCCAGCGACTTTGGCATCTTCATTATTGACCACTGCATCCGCTCCTTCGAGACGCCGGGTGTGCCCCGTGACGTGATCCGGGCCCTGATGCGTGTCGTCGTTTTGCAGAGCTTTTCTGCAAAGGTTATAACGTCCGATCGCGTTGGCCGCTTGGTGGCAGCTCTGCACAACTTGGACAAGCAGCACGACAGCAAGAACACACTCACCATGCGCTCCATCATCTACCGAACGCTCGTCAAGAATAGCAAGATGCTGATGATCCTGCACTTGGACTGGCTGACAGACCTTTTTGCGGACATGCTGAGCACGGTTCCGCAGATCCGCGAGGCCGCCATAAGTCTTGGGCTTGAGGCTGCCTTTGCGCTCGGCCGCGAGCGCCATGCTGCGCAGCGGGCCATGGAGCTGCTACAGGCAAGAGTGGAGGACGAGCGATATCTCGACTACTATGCGGACCGATTGCGCGCCATGACCAAGAACAAGGCCGAGTCTTCGTGCGTGCCACAGGTCTGGAGCGTGGTGACGCTCTTCTTGCGCTCGCCCGAGAAGTGGGATTTCTTCATGATCTGGCTGCGCATTCTGCAAGACTGTTTCAACAGCAGCGATTACCGCACCAAGGAGGAGGCAAACTTTGCCTGGAGTCGATTCATATACGCACTGCAGCGAGACAACCGCGTCTTATCGAGGAAAATGACAAAGGTTGTCACGCAGGCTCTTGTCAGCCAGCTACGCCGACGAGGCGTCGGAAAGCAAGCCGATGATCTGCGCCGCGTTGTTCTGGGCTGCGTGTGCAACCTCTTTTACTATGCCATGCGGGATGCACGACAGTTCGACAACGTCTGGAACAACAGCGTCGAGCCAGTGGTCTTGCAGCTTGTCGAGCAGTCGGCCGCCGAGGACGCAACAAGGGAGAGGCGAAAGGCGAACCTGACGGCCGCATGTGCCATACTCACCGGGCTCGTCGACTGCTCGACCGTTCGGCCGTGGAAGGAGGACCGCATTGCGAAAAGTCCTGTCGCGGCTCCCGAGGACCTTCCAGCCATTGATGCCAAATGGATCCGTCGAAATGCTGCCTGCGTCTTCGCCCTGGTTGGCCCTATACTCGAGCAGAGCTTCCTTGAGCTCTCAGCGCCACGCAGCGCCACACAAGTTCTGTGGCAATCCGTTGTCGGTGCCGTCTCTGTGGCCGCCGCCAAGGAGGTCAAGGTGTCCCCAGAGACAGCTGCCTTTGTCGGCCACGCATTTTCCCTCTTGCTGAAGCTGTGGACGGCTGGCGTGTCGACACCGAACGATATCGATACTGCCTTTGTTGCAGCTCAATTTCTGGCAGCAACCCGCGAATACGTCCTCACAATGGTGGATGCTCTCGGCCTTCTTCCCTTCACCGAGAAACAGCTCTCCAAGGACGATGGCAATACGTTTGTGCCGGTGGCAACGCCGTCACAGCGTGCTGGAAAAGGCCACTCGGTCTCCCGAACCCCCCTTTGGCACCTCTTTTCAATGCTCTCATCGCTTCCTCCCGGCGTGTCCGATAACGACGATTTTGCCGACTTCATGGAGTCTGTTTTTGCGCCGTTCTTTTCCGCCAAGTCTGAGAAAGGACGTCGTGCACTGGCTTTTGAGATGCTTCAGATGATCCCCATGGACGCAGTCTGTCCGTATGGGCCGTGGCAAGTCGTTGCCGGAAGAATTGTCTCGAGTCTGCCGTCGCAGAACACCTCGGGACGCTCAATAGACAACAATGGCAGCACGGGTGGCCGTGCCGGTCAGCTTGG
The DNA here is from genome assembly GCA_019925545.1 of Ophiostoma angusticollis. Taxonomy (NCBI): domain Eukaryota; kingdom Fungi; phylum Ascomycota; class Sordariomycetes; order Ophiostomatales; family Ophiostomataceae; genus Ophiostoma; species Ophiostoma angusticollis. The sequence goes on from JADHKL010000044.1 coordinate 127,624, forward strand.
CAACCGGGATCATTACTACGAGATGTCATCGCCACCGGCGGGCAACAGTGGTGAAGCATCACCTCCTGGCCACGAATACCGAGAGGTTGTCCGTGTTCTGGAGCGTGGCCTTCGCTCCACCCCCGGGCTTCCTTGGCCCCGTTGGCAAGCTCTGTTCTGCACGTTGTGTGACAGGGTGCGAGAAGAGGCCGGAGAAGCAGGGCTGGCCATGTGTGTGCTCGACCCGCTGGCCAGGGCGGTCTTGGAGCTTCGGGCTCATCCAATCTCGACGACACTCTCTCCGACCATCATGCGCACCGCTGTCGAGCTACTCTCCTCGGCGACACATCCGCGAGACCGCCAGGCTCTTGAGGCTGCAAGACGCCGCCTTTGGGGCACCGCTATTGCAGCCTCCGGACTGCCTTCGCCTCTCGATCCATTTGATCATCTCTACAAATTGATCATTAGCATGCTCCAACAGAGCTACACGGACTTTGATGCGCACAATGTGCTGGCCGTCGAGCTCGTAAGTTCTCTCCTAAAGGAGCTCGGCGGCTTCTTTTCTCGATCCAACGATCAGTTGTTTGCGAAAGCACTCGCTTCTGTTCAGACTGGTCTCGGGTGCTGGATCCGGGACGAGCATACGAAGCTCGAACGTCAGTCTCCGGTCGGTGACCTTGTAAGTTGACTGTTTTTCCGTTTTCTCTGCCCCAGTGGCCTCGTACGGTTGCGCGCAAGACGGTGTCTAACCTGTACATCTAGGTGATTGCGATTTGGGAAATGGTACTCTCCGTGCTCGAACGCACCAGTGACGCGGCCGACTTGCCTGTGGTCACCCTGGAACCACTATTCTGTGCCGCCTTTGGCAGCCGGCATCGTCGTGTCGTTAACATGACTCTGACCACGTGGACGCGGATCTTTGGTGGCCATGGGGAGGTGGACTATCCTGCGCAGCTCAAGTCGGCGCTGGCGTCCCTGCAGACCGTTGTCGACATTTCGATCCCGGGACTGAAGGCAACCGAAATCGGCTCAAGCCAGGCACAACAGCCGATGTTTTTCGAGTCACAGGATGCAGCCAATACGCTTGCCGAGGCCAGCTTCATGGGTTATGAGACGGCGGCCCCTCGCTCCGCATTGAGCAACCTGAGCACGATGCCTTCGATGCCGCTTCTTGCGGCGACATCCCCTTCGCTGGTCAGCTTGGCGTCGAAGGCGAGTGAAGTGAGAAAGAAGACGGGCAAGCCAAGAAGGGAAAAGCTAAAGGTGACCCCGTCGAAACCACGACATGCCGATTCTCAGATCGAGTTTACGGTGATTGGGTCAACGGATCTGCCGCCCAGTCTCGCAGCCACAGCTTCCCCCGCAAACGATGCCGGCAACGACGCTACGGCCGAGGAGGAATCGCAGATTCTGACCGACAGACAGCGGGAAGTGCGCGACCGGCAACGCGAGACGAGTGCTCTCTACTCCGATACGGCAAACGCGAGTCCCGGCAGCAGTGCCACGAAACAGACATTGGCGGCGCAAAACAACACAGCCCACGAGTCGACAGGGACTCTTTCCCAATCGGCGATGCAGGCGATGCAAGCAATGCAGGCGTTGCAAGCGTTGCAGGCGTTGCAGGCGTTACAGGCGATGGAGGCAATGGAAGCGATGGAGCCGGCGATGAAGCCGCTGGATAGCAACCAGGAAACGCATTCGTCGTTGCCAGCGCGCGAAGATGTTGCCCTTTCCGATCAGCTCCTTGCTACGACCCCGGAGCCTGTTGTTGTCAATAGGAACAAGCAACGCGGGAATGGAGAGGCTCTTACCGACGACGAGTTCATCGCATCCACACCAACACCGCGTCGCGGCCAAGCCATTGTCTTTCCGGTGACAAGCGACAACGATATTGATCCGCCATCGTCGCCGCCCGAACCGAGACGCTACCCCCTGCTGCCCGAAATGACGTCGCAATCTCGCAGTAACAGTATTCTGGACGAATGGCAGTTCTCGTCGTCACCGCTTTCAGGATCACCAACCACAGCGCACCACACCATTCCTGATATGGACCTCAGCCTCGAGAACGTGCTTACAGCTAGACCAGGGTCGGGGGAAGTGGTGGCGCAGGACGACCAAATCGTGCAATATTCGCAGGTCATCGAGGACAAGGCAGAACATGCAGAACTCTCCTCGTTGGAGCAAATTGAGGGGGCTGGCGGTGTGCCTGCTTCCATCGGTGCAGTTTCTGTCCCTGCATCAGCACCAGAAGCTACCGTTGAGACGTCACCCGCCAAGCAAAAGAGATTTACCTCTGCAGCACCATCGACGCCAATAAAGACACGGCGCCGCCGCAGTGGCCTGTCTCAAGAGTCAATGCAGGGTAGACAGCTTAGCAGTAGCCCTGCCGGAGCCAATAGCCCTGCGAGCTCGGTGTCCATGTCAGCATCTCAGTGCCGAGCAGCTACAGCAGGAAAGTTGAGCGCTTCCAGTACGGCTGCTTCCGCGTCGGGCGCGGTCCGGCGGCCCATCACCGGCCAACGCTACAAGATCATGGCTACGCCACTGCCGTCGATGCGCAACCAGTCCTACCGTATGAGCGATGGCGAAGAGCGCAGCATGCTGCGGCTTGCTCTCGAGCTTGACATGGCCAGCAAGAAGCAGCAATCGTCGCCGGTTGCGAGCGCGCCAAAAGAAACCCCCAGAAGCAGCATTGGCGGCGCGGACGACAGCGGTGTGCAGGACTGCATTGTTGTGCAGATTTACGACATCGGTAACTCGAGGCTGGGTGATGTCGCACGTCCCGCATCTCAGGAAGGCTCGTCGCAGACATCTTCTCAACGGTCGAGGCGAAAGAGCCGAAAGCGGTCCGCTTCGGCTATCAGCCAGCCAGAGCAGAATGTACTACCAAGTGTGGCGGCCAGGATCAGGATTAAAGGTCGCAAGTACGCGCAGCCAAAACGGGAGGCTAGTGAGCAACGGGGAAGTGCCTCACAGGGCAGCCAGAGAAGCGCGAGCTGGACGCCATCTCCATCGGAGATGAACGACATTGCAACTGCGGAAGCTGGACCTTTGTCGCCTGACAGGACCGTGCAACCGCCAATCATGGAGGAGAACGGGATGGTCGAGGTGGCGGCATCTGCCGCCACGGACGACTACGACGACGTGCAATTGCAACTTGCCATGGAACTACAGGCGCACAGCGACCGCAGCAAGACGGGGGCCGCCTCAGCTGAAAAGGACGAAGTGGTCGACCAGAAAGTGGTCAATGGGACGACCGAGGTGGTGGGAGTCGATGACAAAGACTCCGAGGTGGAGGCCATGAGGCCGGCCAAGAAGCCTCGTCTCAAGGAGATTGTGTCAATGCTCAAGGGAAGTTTGGGCCTGCTCCAGGAAGCATCTCTTTCGCGGGATGAGGTTGGCCAGATCGAGGACGTGTTTATGGATGTGAAGCGAGCGCTGTACGACGCGGAACGCCGAGGCCGGGCGTGAGAGAGGGGAATGGTGGAGAGAGAGTGATAATTGCATAGATACTCGTGCAGGGAGCATTTGGCGTTTTGGCAACTTTGATAGGTATTCTGCATTGCAGCGTTAGGCTTGCAAGCATCTAGCACAGTCTTACAACAGGGCAGGTTCATTCTAGGATTTAAGCATCTTGAAGGGCCTCCGGGATCGGCCAATCATGAAGATCCAGTTGCACTAATCGGACTGCCCCACCAAACTGACAGGGCGAAAAAAAAACATTGCAGGAGCGACCAATGACTCGACTGCAACTGCACTTTTTGTCAGGTTGTCCCTTGAACGTCTCCTCTACAACCATCCTTGTCCACACACACTCGAACCCTCAAGGAACCCTCAACCGTCAAACCGTTGACGCACGACAATGGAGTCCACATTGCCATTACCGTTTCTCGTGGGTATCCCCGTGCACGTCGGCAGCCTCGCGAGCTCTGCCGACAACGACGGCGATGGCTTGTCGGCCGCCGAGATCGCCGTCCTCGGCACCGTCTTCGTCACGGCCACGCCGGCCAACCTGACCGGCCTGCAGGCACTGTTGGCAGCACGCGGCGCCGACCTGGCGGCCTTTGTCGACGCAAGCAGTCTGGTCGCGGCCGACGACGTCGTCAGCCTGCTCAACCTGGGCGCGCGCCGCGTCTTTGTGCGGCCGGAGCAGCTGCCGGCGCTGTCGGCGTACGCCGAGACCGAACGCATAGGCCTGGCCGTGTGCGGCGTGTCGGACACGGCGACGGGCAGCGCCTTGGCGTCGGCCGAGAGCGAGGCGGCGGCCCGCACGGGCGGCCTGCTGGTGACGGACTTTGACCTGACCACAGCGGCCAGCAGCGCGTTCGTGACGGCGGCGGCGGCGAAGACGGTGCCGTTCTTTCTCGTGCAGCCGGCGGCCTCGGCGGCCTCGGGGGTGGCGGCTTCGGCAGCCGACCTGGCCAGCTTTGCGGACGCGGCCGCGCGCATCCACGCGACGCCCATCCTACCGTCGACGCTGTTGACGACGACTACGACAGCAACGACAGCAGCGAAAGAAGGAGGAAGAATCTCGGTGGCTGGCCTGCTGGCCAAGGCGTGGAAGTCTGACCGGGCGGACCAGCTGGTGGCCACGGTGGTGGTGGACGAGGCGGGTACGGCGCTGGGCCTGGTGTACAGCAGCGAGGCCAGCGTGGCAGAGGCGCTGCGGACGCAGCAGGGCGTCTACCAGAGCCGTAAGCGCGGGCTGTGGTACAAGGGGGCGACGTCGGGCGACACGCAGACGCTGCTGCGCGTGCAGCTGGACTGCGACCGTGATGCGCTGCGGTTTGTGGTGCGGCAGCAGGGCCGGCGCTTCTGCCACCTGGACCAGTTTAGCTGCTTTGGCGACCTCCGCGGCATTGCGCGGCTGGAGCAGACGCTGCAGGCGCGCAAAGTGTCGGCGCCGGCGGGCTCGTACACGGCCCGGCTCTTCTCGGACGAGCGGCTGCTGCGGGCCAAGATCATGGAGGAGGCCGAGGAGCTGTGCGAGGCGACGGCGCCGCAGGACGTGGCGTTTGAGGCGGCAGATCTCATCTACTTTGCGCTGACCAAGGCGGTGGCGGCGGGCGTGCGGCTGGCCGACATTGAGCGCAGCCTGGACGCCAAGAGTTTCAAGGTGCAGCGGCGGCCGGGGCATGCCAAGCCAAAGTGGGAAGAGAAGGCGGCAGCAGCGTCTCCGGCTGCCTCAACTGCGGCTGCAGCACCAACCCCCCCTCTGAGCGACCGCATCGCGATGAGACGCATCGATGCCTCCAGGGTCACACTAGCGGAGATTGACGAGGCGCTGCGGCGGCCGTCGCAGAAGTCGTCGGAGGCGATTATGAACATTGTGGCGCCGATCATCGAGGACGTGCGGCGCAACGGCGACAAGGCGCTGCTAGCGTACACGCACAAGTTTGAAAAGGCGACGTCGCTAACGGCGCCGGTGCTCAGGGCGCCGTTTGCGGCGGAGCTGATGCAGCTGTCGGCGGAGACGCGCGCGGCCATTGACCTGTCGTTTGACAACATCCGCAAGTTCCACGCGGCGCAAAAAGAAACGAAGCCGCTGTCGGTGGAGACGATGCCGGGGGTGGTGTGCAGCCGGTTCGCACGACCGATTGCGCGCGTGGGCCTGTACGTGCCGGGGGGCACGGCGGTGCTACCGAGCACGGCGCTGATGCTAGGCGTGCCGGCGATGGTGGCGGGCTGCAGCACGATTGTGCTGGCGTCGCCGCCGCGGGCAGACGGCACGATCACGCCGGAGATTGTGTACGTGGCACACAAGGTGGGGGCCGAGAGCATCGTGCTGGCGGGCGGCGCGCAGGCGGTGGCGGCCATGGCGTACGGCACGGAGAGTGTCAGCAAGGTGGACAAGATCCTGGGGCCGGGCAACCAGTTTGTCACGGCGGCCAAGATGCTGGTGAGCAACGACACGAACGCGGGCGTCGGCATCGACATGCCGGCAGGGCCGTCGGAGGTGCTGGTGGTGGCGGACGCGACGGCCAACCCGGCGTTTGTGGCGTCGGACCTGCTGTCGCAGGCGGAGCACGGCGTCGACAGCCAGGTGGTGTTGCTGGCGATCGACCTGACGGAGGCACAGCTGGGCGCCATCGAGGCCGAGCTGCACACACAGGCGCTGGCGCTGCCGCGCGTCGACATTGTGCGCGGCGCCATTGCGCACTCGGTGACGGTGCAGGTGCACGACCGCGACACGGCCATGGTCGTCAGCAACGCCTACGCGCCGGAGCACCTGATCCTGCAGGTAGCCGACGCGGCGAGCCTGGTGCCGCAGGTGCAGAACGCCGGCAGCGTCTTTGTCGGCGCGTGGACGCCGGAGAGTGTTGGCGACTACTCGGCGGGTGTGAACCATTCTCTGCGTGAGTTTTTCTCCTTCCTTTCCTTCCTCTCCCATTTCCTTCCTCTCCCATTTTCTTCCTCTCCCTTTTCTTCCTCTCCTTTCTCCTTCCTCTCCTTTCTCTTCTCCTTCTGACCTTGCAGCTACGTACGGGTTTGCCAAGCAGTACTCGGGCGTCAACCTGGGCTCGTTTGTCAAGCACATTACCAGCTCCAACCTGACGCCAGAGGGCCTACGCAACGTCGGCGGCGCCGTCATGCAGCTGGCCAAGGTGGAGGAGCTGGAGGCGCACCGGCGCGCCGTCAGCATCCGCCTGGCCGCCCTGGACAAGTAGTTTAGGCGCTTTTTATTTTTTACCATTACGGTTGTGTCTTGGGAGTTGTGACAACGGGAAAGAACAGACAGGCACTTGCTTCGAGAACATTGATATGAATTTGACATGCAAAATAACTCAAGCGTACAAATCTTTTGTTTGTGGTCATGACTTTGTCGATGGCGTAAACCCGACCTTTTTCTTCGGCTTGACCAGAGTCTGCTGCTGCTGCTGCTGTTGTGCCTGAGCGGCGCGAGCACGGGCAGCCGCTGCTGCATTCGATACGGCTGCAGACCGTTTTGGCGGCGGCGGCGGTGGTAGTGTGACTGGCGGACGCCCGGGTCGTGACGACGGAGTATGCGCGGTGTGGCCAGAGTGTGGTGTCCGCGAGGCGTGCTCGGCAGAGGGTGGAAGTGCCGTCTCGTCTCGCCCTTTGCCCTTGTCTCTGCTCGCCGACGACGGTGGTCGCTCGCTGCCGCACACATCGCAGCAGAGAAACGCCCGCGGGTTGTGCAGCGTGCAGACGCTGCATGTCCAGTCGTGCCGGTGCTGCCGGTCGGCGGAAGCGGCTGGTGGGGGCGGTACCACTGGCGGTCTCTCTGACGGCTCAACGCTCATGGGCTCGCCGCCGTCATCATCGTCAATGACGACCGGCCACGCGCCTCCGCTAATCCCGCCGCTGCCGTCTTGGGCTGCTGACGACAACCAACCGCCTCCACTGCCTTCCGGCCGTTCCGCCGTCGGCGGCACGTAGCGGTCGCCCAGCCGCTTCCGCTCATCCTCCTGCACGAGCTCCCACAAAGCCTGCGCGATGGCGGCGTCGTTGGCAGCATCCTCCTCGGCCTGCGTCCGGAAACCGTTGCGCGAGGCCTGCTCGGCCAGCGCCTGGCGCGTCTGGTCGTTGTACTGCGGTCCGTCGGTGGCACAGCCGCGCAGCGTCTGCGGGGTGTGGCTGTTGCGGCGTGCGACGGCCTCGGCGACGGCACGACGCATGTCGGAGGCAAGCGCAGACGGCGGCGGCGGTGCGGCGGTATGGCTGCTGCCTCCTCCCAGACGGTGTCCACCACTCGAGGTCGGTTTGTGGCTGCTGCTGCTTTCACCGCCATGTCGCCCATGGCGCCGGCTACGCTCCTTTTCGGCTGCTGCATGGCGCTTCTCGGCCGCCTGCTTGGCAAGACGCCGGGCCTCGTCCATGGCGCTCGAGGCATGCCTGCCATGGTTGGGGTTGGTGCTGCTGCTGCTTCGATGGTGTTCACCACGATGAAGAGTGCCGCTCCCGCTGCCACTCCCACTACCACCCAGGCGGTGTCCACGCGAGAGAAAGTGCTCGCCCGTGAAGCCCTTGAGCACGAGGGCCATGTGCTCGTCGCGCAGCTGGTTCCATAGCCTGTGGAACGCGGCGTCGTGTGGCCCCCGCACAATGTGCGCCAGCTCGTGCAGTAAGGTGTCGGCGACTTGCTCGATGGGCAGGAACAACGACGCGTCGCCCGGGAAGCGCAGGCGCAGCAAGATCTTCTGGCCTCGGTTGATGTTGAGGCCCAGCAAGTTGGCCTGGTCCGGATAAAACTCGGACAGCTCGCGGACCTTCCAGCGCCGGGCGCGCATCAGCGGCTTGACCATGGCGGCGACGCGGCGCAGGAGCTGCAAGGCATCGGGGGCACGGGGGAAGTCGCGCAGGTGCGAGTATGTGAGCACGCAAGAATCGTATCCAGACATGGTGTCTTGGGGATGGGAAGGGGAGAGGGAGAGGGAGAGGGGAGAGGGAGAGGGAGAGGGAGAGGGGAGAGGGAGAGGGAGAGGGATAGGGGAGAGATATGGGCATCCGTCAAGGCAGCAGGATTCGTCACTCGTTTGACGCAAACATAAGCAGTGAAGCTCAGAAGTAGCAGGCAATCGGCTTGCGTGCCATCGGGTAGAGTGAAGAGGGATAGACGAGAGAGAGAGCGGAGAGTGGGGAGCGTAAAGGTGTTCACATTGCGCGTAGATAGACAGCAAAGGCAGAGGGCACCTGGAGGACAAGAAAGACCGGGAAGAGAGGCAGTGGCAAGCAGCCACGGGCTTGGTCACTGTTTGGCAGTTGTGGTGGGTTGTGTTTTAGGGACTGTTGCGCAAGACCCGTTTTAGGCTAGGTAGGCAGCACAGCCTCGTGCCACGTCGCAGCCTTGGAAGGCGCGAACGGCATTTACGTCCAGCAAAGAGTCTATTATGCACTGTAAAAAATAGACGATTTTGAGACGATGCACGCCAGGTGGTCGGAAAGAAAGGTCGACACAAGATGAAAGAGATCCAGATCCCAGAGTCCAAAGAAAAGAGAGAACAGCCAAAAAGGAAGCAAGAAAAAGACAAGGAAACACGACGACACCCACTTACACCGGCTTGGGAGCAAAGCCCAGCTGGTTGTTGCCGCCGTGGAAGACGACAAACTGGCTCTTGAGGAACACGTCGCCGTAGATGGCAAAGGGAAGGCCCGTCGACGTCTGCACGCCGCCGAAGCAGACGGTCGACTTGGACGCGGCCAGGCCGTCGGCCGGCGCAAAGTTGATGAGGCCGCCGGGCACGACAGCGCGGTAGGAACCGATGGCGAGTGTCAGGTTGGGCAGGGCCTCGTCGCAGTCAAAGACGAAGCCGCCGAGCTGCGTGCTGTTGCGGGCGCTGGGCACCTGGCTGTAGTAGGCCTGGACGATGGGCGGCGGCAGCAACAGCAGCGTGGTGCCCGTGTCGGCAATGGCCTCGTGCGGCATGTTGACAAAGTTGGCGCTGGTGCCGTTGGTGCCGTTGCCGACGGAGAAGCCGGCAGAGGTGAACTGCCAGAAGCCTTTGGTGGTGTTGGCGTTGATAAAGGAGATGCCGCCGTCGAACTCGGTCGTGTCGATGAAGCCGAAGTTGTAGTTGCCAGCTGGGAAGTCAGTAAGTCTTTCTTTACTCTTCTCTCTTCTTCTCTCCTCTCTTCATCTCTTCTCTTCCCCCTCCCCTCTGTCTTTCCTTCCCCTCCCCTCTCCTCTTTCCATCCCTCCCCTCTCTTTCCTTCCCCCTTTCCACTTACCCGCGCCCTTCTTCAGGTTCGCCGTGAACAGCGGCATCGCCAAGTTCGGCATGGCGTTGGCAAAAAACGTCTTCTGCGGCGTTGGCTTGACCTGGTTGATGCTGCTCATCGCCAGACCCAGCAAGCCCGACGACGCCGTGTCGTTGGTGAAGGACGCCGACACTCGCGTGGCCGACTCAACCGCCTGGTTGGCCACGGTCACGCCGCCGATGCTGACCGTGTCCGTGTACACGTTGCCCGACGATGCACTGCCGTCACCGTAGCGGATGCTCCACGATGCACCCTGCAGCCGCTTGGCCGTCGAGCTCCGCGCAATGTCGTACAGCTTCTGGCCCGCCTGCTGCGTGCGCGGTGTCTCCGAGCTGAAGACCCACAGGTCCGACGAACCGGTGTCAAAGTCCAGATTCAGCGTCTGCGGCGGCGTGCCGATGCTGACCTGCGCCAGGTACTCGCTATCAAACAGCTGCGGCACCGCCGCCACCTCGCCCTGGTTGGCGCCAACGTCCGTGGTCTGGTTGATGCCCGTGCCACCACCTGTGCCGCCGCCCCGGCCACTGCCGATGGATCCCGAGCCCGTGCCCAGGCCGCCGCCGACGCCTCTGAAGCCCAGCGACTGCAGGAGTTCCTCGAGAATCAGCAGCAGCTCGGGCGAGATGGCCACGCCGAACTTGGCGTACGTCTTGGCCAGCGCTCTCGGGCCGCGGCCGATGCTGGTATAGTAGTTGCTGTTGAGCACCTGCGGCGCCCGGATGGTCTGGCCACCGAAGACGGAAATCTTTAGGTTCTCCTTGGTGACCAGGAATGTCTTGGAGGAGATTGAGGCGGCCAGCACGTCCGATGAGAGCGAAAGCACGCACGCCCCCAGGGCGGCGGACGAAGCTGAAAACCTCATGGTGGTGGATGAGGGAGAAGGGATGGGAAATGCAACGAGACGGAGACAAAAGGCAAAGAGACAGGAGGGGGAAAGAACGTTGTAAAAAGAAAGAAGAGTCCTACTCGAGGACGACAAGGGGAAAACAATGAAGATAGAAAGAAGGAATGGCAGGAAGAAAAGAGACGAGAAAAGATGGAATGCCAAGACAGGAAAGAGTATGAAAGATCAGAACGTCAAGCGAAGGAAACCCGGAGAAAAGAAGAGGAAAATCAAAAAAGCCAAGAGCTGGAGAAGAAAGAGTAAGAGGAGAAGACAAGGAGAAAAGGCAGGAACGGCGTACGAAATCCCATGAGCCTGGACCAGAAACCCCAGGTCTGGGGTCGCCAAGGAAGGGCAGGCAGGCAGCGTTTCTTTCTGGCAGTCAGTTTCTCTCTTCATTCTCGCCTTGCCTGCGCTCTACGGCGCGTCCTGCTGCAACATCTACATTCATGCGTCCCTTCTGCACTGACAGGATGACGCCAACGTTTCACAAAAGATAACCAAGAAAGAAGAAAGGGGAGGGAAAAGAGAAGAGAGAAGAGAGAACAGCGAAAAGGGGCCTGGGCCAAGGTCTAGGCATGTTAGACATGGTGAGAAATCCAGCTCGGCAACAAGGCCTCCATGAATCTTGCAGAGGCTTGGGCCTTGTGAAAACAATGGGCGCGAGACGGCGAGACGGCGAAACGCGGGACTGAGGGACCGAGTGAGGGCGCAAACAGGTAGATCAAGGAAGATTTGTTTTGTCGACTGCAGGTATATTCGTCAGCGCAGACTCTGCCGTAGGAAAGAAAAGAAAAGAGAGACAAAACGCAGGTTGGGAGAGGTGAGGCGGGGGGTGAAGGAGAAAGAGCAGGATTGCGAGACGACAAGATGGCGATCATTTATGGGATTCTGCGACAAGCAGCTGCAGAGGATATTGGGGAAGACAGGGGGGGTTAAGGTGGTCACAAAGTGAATAGAACAGGAAACAGGGAATTTTTCTGCAAACTCGAGAAAGTCGAAAAAACGGATGGCAACGAACTGTGAAAAGATTCAAACCAAACTGGAAGAAGTGAGAGAGATGCTGTGGCCGGTCCTCCACAGTGAGAAACCCGGTCGAGTCAGCGCCGATTCGGAAAGCACCGTGGAATGGCCTGCAGTTCAGACTCGTGAGATGCGCGGCATCCTTCGACGGAGCATATTCCCTTTGTCGTCCCTCTTCTCCTTCACAATCCCTACCGAACCTCATTCATCTCGTCGTCCAATTGCTACCAAATGCCACACTCTGTCTGGAACAGTTCCCGGGCAGGTCGATCAGGGGGGCCAGTTTATGCTGCCAGAGGTTACGTTTCTTACAAGAAAAAAAATGAAATAGGAGTACTCAGTGAAGGAAAAAATGTTTCAGAGACTCGGGAATTAACATGGAAACGAAAGGAAGAAAAAGAAAAAGAGTGGCCAAAGACGTTGAGAATTGACCTGGCATTATTACTAATACACTCACCTCAGTCCTGTTTGATTGTGCAAACAAAACAAGCGAAGAGCAAGGCCTTCGAAGTGACAAAACCAGCAAAGATTCGACTGCTTCTTCAGTTCCCATGTTTCCGGATAGTCTAACCGTGCTCGAGCATTCGGCAGACTTCGCAGAACGATGCAAACCTCACAACAATATGCACGGTAAATGGTGTTGCAAAGCGACCTTTGGAGCTTCAGCTCCGAGTTCTCCCCCTCTTTCTCTGCCTTCTCACGCAGACGTACCCTTGTCGCCTCCACGCATCTCAAGAGCGGGAGAGAGCATTGGTCGCGCTGAAAGCACAACGTATACAGGAACCAGACCGAGATGGCTAGAGCGAGAAAAACAGTGAAGCCTGGCTTCCGATACCAAGAGCACGAGGTTGCTGTTTCTGCGTCAGCTCTAGCCAAGAAAGATTCCGTCAGCTGGACGCTCATCTTTGACAGGAGATTCGGACTGTGGGAAGCGCTGCGAGAAGATTGGCCAACAGCGCCACGGCATCTTTACATGCACACTTGATCACACGGATGACAACTGCGCCCACGGTTGCCATTGTCTCGCCAATGTTAATGTTGGCAACGATGCTGGGTAAGAAGTGACGCGGCCCATCTTGCGCTCCAGCATCCAAGCCGGCAGAGTAAAGATGCTTGAGCCCACTATCCAAGGGCCGTTTCGCCGCTGCTGCGGAGGTACCGAGACAATGTTTCTGGGACACGACGTGAGATGTCGAGACGCTGTCCGACGTGAACTAGAACCAGTGGATTAGCCCAGGCCAAGGTCCAGGTCCTGCACCCTTCCCCAGGAAGCTGTTAACAGCTTGCTGTAACAGCTTACTGCCGTACGGACCGTCAGGAGACAGTCGACCACGGCGATGTGCTGGTAGCCAAGTGGCAAGGCAGGGGCCAGTATGGACGGTACTGGAACCAATGGGGCGACTAGTCGACGAGCAACTCGAGAATTCTGACAGGTACCATGCGTTTGTATGGAATGACGACTGTCATACTAAAGGCTCGTTAGCAAAAGACTCAGGAACAATATCAACGTTTGATGGGATCACATCCTGGTCCATGACTAGCGCCACGATCCTGGGCACAATGAATACTCCGTAGAAACAGAAGGCACAAAGAAGACGATGTGCTTGCAGAATACAAGCAACGTACTGGCCAAGAGGCACCCTGTTGCATCGTTTAACAAGGATGGAACGCTGTTGCTGCAACCCTCTCTTCTCCTTTCTTGCCATGGCTGTGCTACCCCTATTTGATGCATGTTGCCAGCAGGCCCAATCTTGTCTCTGGCGAAGTGCGAACTCGTAGAGAAGGCGGAGAGAAACCCGTTTTCATGGTTTGTTCCCAGAGCATTAGCCTTAATCCAGAATGACATGGCTGGTTCAGTGAAGTCTTGAGTTGAGAATGCTCTTATTACCATTTCGGCCGATTGCCGTTTCCGTCATAAATCATGTATGGAGTACAAAATCTTCGTAATGAGGGGCGAGTAAATCCTGTATTATACCTCTGTTAACATACTTCTCCAGCAGCCAGCCCCATGTGCGCTGCAGTGGCAATGGCTCACAAGCAAACATGCTAGGTACCTGGAGTCCACCATCTTCGTCGTCGGAGTATTGTACGTCACAGTGGCATCCCAGCTGCTTCGTATCCGCCACCGTAATGTGCTCGGGTTGATGCTGGGCCAAGAAGTCATCGGGCTGAATTAGATAACGGCACAAGCCCAAATGGTGACGATTGTGATGTGGAGATGACGAAGACTTGGAGACTTCAGGGATGTCCATGTAGACATGCAGAGTGATGTCGGGCGCAGGGATCGACAAGGAGGAAGTTCGAAATACGACCTTTTTCGTGGTATTAGTGCCAACGAACAAGGGGACAAGGGTTTGAATTGTACATGTACATGCCCGTACATGTACATGTATCTTGCTCCGCACTGCGAGCATTCCAACGCCCGATCAATACCCACCGAAACCTTGGACAGCAGCCATTGAAAAGGTATGGCTTGCATATGAAAGGTCTAACCGGGGTAGCCGCTAGCCAATAAAGACAGCCTTGACTGAGCAAAGAACGACAAAGGACGAAGCAGCTGAGTGTGGAAAGCTGACCCTGCATGGAACTGCGCAATGGGACGGAACATCAAGAACGATAAACTCAAGTCAGCTCGCTTTCTGCACAGTTGCACACTTTTCCCAACGCGGGCCGCGCTTGTGGCCGCATTACTTCAATTGCTGTGTTGGCAGTGCGTATGGGGCTTGCACGATTTAGCAGCAGGCCCCGTTTAACCACTTGGCAGCACTTCGTTGCTCACATCTCCTCAAAAATGCCGCATTTATGGGCCAGGTCGAGGCGGCAGGAACCAGGGCCTGGCAAAAGAGATGACTGGGCCTGTTGCTGTTTGCACAGCGAGAAACGAAAGGGGGGGCAAAGTGACCGTGCCGAAAGCCAAATGCCAATGGGATACATTGTGGATTTGAAAACAGCATGATGGGAAGTCTCAGGAAACCCAATACCAAAAGCATGACGGAGCACCCCGCTCCCTCTACCTCCAGGCATAGCATTCGAAGGTATTGATGCAATTGTCGAGCTTCTATTGTGACAGGAATAAAGGAAATGAAGTGGAGGAGCAAAGACAGAAACAAGAACCGAGATTGTGTACTCCGTATATCAATGTAACATATCAAGGTGAAGCGATGTGAAGAAAAAATAAGCCTCCTAGCCCCATTCGACCAGAGCAGTGAAGATGGCTGAAGAAAAGAAGCAGGCAAGTCGCGGGTACAGCGGCAGATTTGTCCACTTTTAGTGTTTTGGAAAAGCTGCTGCATGCCACCGTGGCTCTGTGGCTCCTCATACGGAGTAAATGAACGGGCAGAAAATGTGACATATCTGATGCAGGGTGGACAGTGGAAAACACACGAAAAGAGCATCATGCAGGCTGTCTGCAGGTTGCATGCATGGTGCACGGCGCAGATATGCAGGCCCTCGCCTCGGTCGCCCGGGGTGTGAGAGACGGCGTAGCTAGTTTTCGACGGAACAAAAGAACGGCTCAATCGCCATCCTGGGCCTGCCGAATCACGCCGTTAAAAGTGTCGGCTTGTTTTCGGATGACTCGAAAGAGATCTTGGTTTCAAGTCCGCACTTGTTCATGTACATCATGGTTGGTGGCTATCTTTGTCCTCGTTTGCCAGGGAGAAAATTAGCTGTCTCTCAAAGCGTAGAGATACTCACAACGCCGTTACTTCTGGCTACTGCCGTGTCGAAGCCACCGATTTTCGTCGTACCGGGTGTGCTGTGATGAGGGACGGGAGCATAGGAGAAGTGTTCAGCCGAAGGACGGGACAAGAAACGGAAAGACAACAAGAGGTACAAAGGCAATCAAAGTGACGATTCTTGGCCTCCACGCAGGGGAAAAGTGAGACCATCAGCTTCGGTGAAATCTGACAAGGCCTGTTTTCGGTGCTCTGGCCGTGCTTGTACCGGGAGCTTGCACCGGGAGCCTCGCGCGTGAGGGACAGACATGCCGGGTAAACGACAAGAGAAGTGATACAACGCTTAGGCAGACGGCGGGCAAAGAGGCCGAAAAAACAACAGCAGCAGCAGCAGTAGCAGCAAAACCGAAATCGAATACTCGAAACTGAATTGGACTCGCCGATAGGGCGGGCAGTCCTGCCGTATTACCCCGTAGTAACAGCGCTGCGTTGCAGAAGTCTGCAGGACAACACATATGGACGGAGTACGCCTGGGCCAGAGGACAGAGCAAAGGGCGGGACTGATTGGCGGCGCGAAATATTGCTGGTGCGATGGAAGCGTGAGAGAAGACGCCGTTCGCGCTTTAAATCGTGGAAAGGGACAATTTATGATGGGATGTCCCACGGAATACAAAGGCTACCTGTTTTTCTTTCCCAAAGCGTTTCTCACGTATCGCACCTGCTGTCCACGGAGGTACAAGTACGTATTACGAGGCACGCTCTGTCAACGCCTCGCACCTGCCTCCGTTTTCCATATTTCCTGGTCGTCGTTTCTCGTCTGGGAGCTGTGAACTAGATACTCCGCAGTCTGTACGGAGTACATAGGTAGGCGAAGAGCCACCCGAGGGACAATCCGGGAATAAATCAAAATTTAAGCACGGCATACCCATTACGATCTCTCGCTGTTCAGTGCGAGATACCGAAGACGCCATAAAGCTAGACCAGGGGGCCTCTGACCCCCAACAAAGGCGGCACGACATCCCACGCTGCGGTTGCCAGATTGTCCCTCCCGCTGTTTGGACGAACCTGGGGATCGGTTGCTTTCTTGTCCACAGGGCCTATCAAATCTTCCCGGAGAGTCGCATCTCAGGTGGGGGAGGGGATGCAGCAGAAACAGGTGCTGTGCAGAGCGATCAGGCGCAAAGGGCTTGCTGTCGCACAGAATAGCGTGCAGCAGAAATGAAAGGGGGCAGCTGCACAGCGGCGAGCGTGGTTTCACGTTGACCGGCGAGCCCGTTCCTGTGATTCTGTTTACGGGCAAAAGGTGACACGTTCTCCAGTCGACCATCGCACCTCACCCCTGCTTCCCCCTCTCCGGTAGGGAGGCGGCGCCAAAACATGTTCCACTTCTCTATCAGCACTGCCTGTTACGCGCAAGTTACTCACCTTGTCTCAGCCGGTTTCCAGTCGCGGACACACAAAGTCACGCGTATCGTGCGCGCACGAGATCACGACTGGTGTTCTGCGTTCTGTGGCACCAAGTGCAAGGGCCGCGCCATTTTCCGGGAAGAACGGGTGGAAGCGGGCTCGTTGGGAGAATAGAGGCACCAGTCCATCACACCTGGCATGCGACAGTGGTGAGGCTGCGGCAAGGCCCGATGGCCGGTGGCCAGTGGCCGGTGAGAAACCCCTTTAGGGCTTAGGAGCTCATCAATACGCACCAATGGCATGTCAAGGAGAAGGGCGAGAGGTATGGAGTACGGACTCTCCAATATCACACCCCTTTATTCCGCCTCTGCCACGGACACCTTGCACGGAAACACAGACTCCCGGTAGCAAAGGAGCGTCGAGGTACGAGGACGAGTCGAAGACGACGGACAACACGGGAGAACAAAGAACGGCAAGCCAGACGAGGACAACACGACGCGGCGACGATACTATCAACATTGAAGAGCAGCGGAGGTGGGGGTCCATCTCGAGGGCATTTTGATTGAGTCAGACTCTCGCTGCATAATCTGTAATATGCGCTCTGTGGCCGACACCTCCACCTGTGCTGTGCATGCGTGTGTTGCATGTTATCGTCCTCGCATGCACGAGGATACTCTGCCAACGAGGCCTGGCCACGACCGACCTGCCACTTTTGTGTGTGCCAGCGGGTGCTCCCCGTGAGAGGCTAGACCGTTAGCAAGTACATGGAAGGAGTGCTCGCGTACCTGACGACTCACACCTGTACTTCTCAAAGCTCAAAGACACGATTTTGTCGTCCTTGTCATCCATTTGACGACCATTCGCCCAAATACGGCCCCGCGCAAAGCTCTCCCAGCCGTGTCTGTCAGTACTCTGCCCAGTACGGATACTCCGTATCTTCCCTGCTGACTCCCCCTCGCCGGCGATGTGGTGGACGGGCCGTATTTGCGCCCCAAGACCCCACGACGTGAAAAATCTCTGTCGGGTGCTGTCGATTGTTTACCCCCCTTTTTTTCTTCCAACAAACGGACGTGTTCGATCTGTCGCGACAACAACTATCCCCATAATTTCTCTCTGGCCTATCAATAGCGTGTCGTGGTTATTAGAAGCAGATTCAAATGGCCCATCGCTGCACATCTGACACCGAAACAGGCGATGCAGAATGGGCTTGCTGAATGTTGCAGCGAGCCGAGGTGCAGCTAAACACGCGCCCTCGATGCTCCTCTGCAGCGAAAATTTTTAACTACGGAAAACCTACGGTGTACGGAGTACCTACTCGTATATGAGAGAGCGCCAGGGGGGGGGTGTCCTCCTAATTTAGCTGCACGTCCACTTTTCCAAGCGCAAAGAGAAAAAAGCATCTGCTTCACCGACGATGCACAAAGTGGAAGGTGCTTCTCGGGTGCTTGCTGTTGTTTGCTTTTGCAACTGCTCCAGCAGCAGAATACACGAAAGATGTATGTCTACAACAGACCGCTCTTGCCAGCACTTCAAAATTATGATGCTCCTTCCAGTCTTGGTTACTTTGCAGACCCCGAGTCCCGCAGTCCGCTACGACCTGCAGCCTGCAACATCAGCCGGCCGCCGCCCACTCACCATGAGCGTTTCCTGCTGCCCAGTTAAATAGACAAATTAAACAGACTGCTCGGGGGTTGTTCATTCCCTCTCACACCACAAAAACTGCCTGCTGCCGTTTGTGGGACGCCTTCCCCTTTTGTCAATACGCCTCTCCGCGCACGCAAACTGACTCGCAAAGAAAGGCAACATCACTGCTGCAACTTACCCACTTCCTTAGCAGGCCACCCTCTGGCGGCCGAACCTTTTACAGGCCGTCCCCGTCTGCATGCGACTCTGTTGGCAGCAACAACAACAGCTGCGGCAGCGATTGCCCACTTTCTACAGGACGTGCTGATATCTCACGAAGGTAGACCAGTCACAATATGTGGTACTTGAACACAGGCACCAAGGATGCGGTAGTGTTCTCTTGTTGCCCCGTAGGACGTTTTTCTCCGAGGATGTGTCTTGCTTGTATCTGACGACTGGTAAGATATACTCTCGAGGCAGGCACGCAATGCACCAGCGCATCGCTCCTTCCCGCACACTGCGCACCTTCCCCGTCCCCCCCGTTCATGTCTCGAGGTCGTCCACGCTAGTGCTGCCTCCAACGTTCTTTTGGCCAGTTAGCCGCCACTTGGTTCTTTTCTTCCTATCTACGGAGTACTTTCCCGTCTTCTTTTTAACGTCAACACCCCCTCCATCACTGTCCCTCCCGCCATTCCTTCACCCGTTCCTTCACCCTCTTGAGCACCTGGAAAGCCGCCAGCAGTGTTAAAAATATACCACCCAAACAACACCGGCTCTTCCCTTCTTGGCTCTCCGGTCAAATTCTCTCTCTGTCACTGGACAATCGAGCCGTCCTGTACGTGTCGACTTCACCTCTTTATTTTTCCCATCCTCCTGCGAACCTGCTTTACATTCACGGTATTTTGTTCTTCCCCACGAATGGGTGCACCAGCGGAAAGCCCAGGAAGCTGCCTTCTCCTTGACTTTCTCAGCTGCAAACCTGCCTGTCCTGCCCGGTCTGCCACACCCCCCTCCTGACGGGTGACTTGTCCTGCCGCTGTGCTTGCATGGTTGGCTGATTATTGTATGGTAGTAGCCATACCCTGTCCACTTCAGCAACACTGATGCCCAAGGGGATTAGGAGCTGCAGCGGCGTCCGGGATTACAACCGAGAGCTCAGGACAGCAATACAAGCTGCATGGAGCTCTGCTCCTCCCTTGTCCCCCACACCTCAAGAGAAGCCTGACAGTAACGATACGGCGACTCACGCCTCGTTGACTGCCAGTATCTGATGAAAACGAACACACCCCTTTTCCAATCCCTCATCTCTCTTTCCTGCCGCTGACCTTCCCCGCTGTCGGCTTCTTCGTCTTGGACACTCCCTCAAAAGCGTCTCCTGTCCTTGATTTTTATTTACTTCGTCTCCGACTTGAGGGAAGGACGAAGTCCTGGGGAAAAAGCCCCAAGGTGGCAGACTACGGACCTTCTCAAACCATATGTTCTCGGCACGCTCGCGGAACCAAAAGCAGAGATCCTAGACGCAGGGAGAGCTGGACAGCTTTTGGGGCACGGACAAGACGCCCAGACGAGAGCCGCAAAGGACACAGGTGGGATCCACAGCAGCCGTGTTCACTCTTCCTCGCGGTCTCTCTCATTGCGTACGGCAGACGCAGAGAGGTTCTCGGTTCTTTCGATCCGTCCATCGGCAAGCTTCGATACTCTCCATATTGGCAACCAACCCAGCACGTGCTCCTCCCATTGCCTTACTTCCCTGATTGTTGCTTCGGCTACTGCTCTCCTCCTTTGATCCCTTGTTGCATGCGAGTGAGATGCAAGATACAACTCTGCCAAAGCCACAATCCCAACAATTCAGCGGCGGCAACGGAACAACAAATCACGGCTCGCCTCTCCTACTCAAGCTGTAGCTACAACGGTAAGCACAACAACAGCAAAAGCACAAGTGCGAATTACCCCTACCGATCCCAGCAGTAGCATTCATAGCAGCGGCAACTGGATCCACCGCAAGGGAGCAGCTGGCGGCTGTGACAACAAGTACGAAATATCTGCAGGCGCGACCCTGGCCAGCTCTTCGATTCGCCCCCTCTTCCAGCCAAATATACTCTGTTTTTTTCCCTTTCTTTTCACTATCTTTTTTTTGCCTGTGCGCCGTTATACTGCGGGCGCCCGCGTCTCTCTTGAGTCTTGTTCACTTCCTGTTCTTGTTCATTACGGCGGTTGGTTTGTTTACCTGCTTCGTTATTTACGCTCCCTCTTCAACCAATCTTCTCTCCCGTCAGAAACTATCTCCTCAGTCCACGTCCTAGTGCAGAACATCTAAACCAGCCTCCCGCCGTATCTCGACACAACTTGGTTCGATCGTGTCCGTCAGAAACGACATTCGTTCCGGCTTCTATCCTCAAACGTCCTTTGGCAGTGCTGTTTGTGCGCTGTTTAGGTCCTTCATACGTGTGTGCAGCAACTGCTGTTCTACATATCCTACAGCCAGATCACCACCCTCTAACGCTAACACGGAACGCTACGATCAGTTCTATGCCTACATCGAAACCTGGCAAACGATTGTGGATGGGTCACTAAATTGGCCAAGGCGTGTCCATCGGGATCTTGGACGGTACAGACAGACAAATCGGCAACCAACAGTTTCAAAGCACGAAGAAGCGTCGAAAATCAGACAACTAATCACGCATTCAACTTGAGACATCCCCGGATTATGAGGTCGTGAGGGATCAACTACCAGATAGGCTCCCACACAGCCCAAGGATGCATCCTGCCCCGAGCCTCAGCGAAGCTCCCCCTTTGCAAGACGATACACGCCTAGCAGCGCGGCCAAGGTCGGCGGATTCGATGGGAACAGACCATGGCCGAACGCCATCAACACCGTCCTCTCCACATACACGATTCCCTGCGGCTCCGTCTACCTCTCCAACTATCACAACAGTTACTAGTGGAAGCGCTGTTGTGACGACATCTGTGGAGACCACGGGCGATACTCCGAACAGTGGCAAGGACGAAGCCTCGCCAACGTTTGCCTTGGAGGCCGTCTTCTCTGCAAAAGACGGCACAGATCTCAACGCTCTCCGCCGGCCCAGTCGCCGCCGAACCGGTCCCCTTTCTGCATCACAGCGAGAGAAGGCAGCCTTGATCCGCAAGCTCGGTGCTTGCTCCGACTGCCGGCGCCGACGAGTTGCAGTACGTGCACCCTTTTGCTTTACAGCACAGTCAACCAATGCTACTTTTGTTGAGAAATGCTTACATGGTTTCCTGTTCCGCTTTTTGCTCAAAAGTGTCATCCCACCCATCACAATATGAGTTGGGAAGAGGCTGTGAGAAAGTACAAGTCTCACAGCCCAGCCCAGGACTACTCACCTGTGGCCAGCCGGCCGATCAATCCTGCACGGCTATCAGTTAGCCAGTCCGACTCACAGGATATGGAAATCGACAAAGCACCCTCGCCAGTGTTGTCGCACCAACAAACCGAGCACCAACAACCCCAATCGCGTCCCTCCTCCCAGGACAGGCCGCGACAGTCACCATATCTACAACCAGCGATGCGACGCTCGTCTTTTGGAAATGATGCTCGTTTACGAACACCGTTACCAAGTGGGCGGAGCTTAGAAAAGCTGGCAATGGCTGCGTTACCCGGGATCGAGAGTTTCTCGACCGATCTGCAGGGTACGGCAGCACGAATCATCAATATAGCGAACCCTAGCCGCAGTCGATATGATGCTGTTCAGGTCTTGATCCTATTCTGGTCGAATGACAACGGGTCGCCTGTTCAGGACGCTGTGGAAGAATTGGCTGCCTTGCTCGGGAAAAGGTACAACTACTCGGTCGAGATCAAAACAATCCCGGTCGAAGAACAGCGCCCCTATTTGTGGCTCCTGCAAACGGTGACCCAGTATATAAACAGCCACAACTCGCGCGAAGTCCTCAAGATTCTTTTTTATTCTGGCTACACCTATGTGGATGGTGACCGAGAGATGGTGTTGTCAAGGTATGTCGTCTCACGATGCGGGTATGCAAAGACTAGGACGTGGTGTGACGTGGTGCTTTTCGAAGAGAAGAATATAGTTTCTTAAGTACTGGGGGCTATATTATGACAGTCTGTGCTGGCGGATACTAACGGATACTCCCTTTTCCCTTGCAGCTCGATGGACAAGATCCCGGCACAGACCGCTATCCAATGGAATGGCATACAGCCTGTCCTTGAAAACGCAAGCTCAGACACGCTCGTCATAATGGATGCAGGATATTATCCCTGCTCAAAAATCACACGACGTGAGGGCATTCTCGAAGTGATTGCAGCATCGGCTGGCGAGGACCCTGGAAAGGCGCTCGCTCGTGGCGCATTCACACGTGCTCTGACAAAAGAGCTCCAAACACGAGTTAGCCAGCAATTCAGGGGTCCCCTCTCGGCGTTCTCGGCTGCCGAACTCCACGCACGCTTGATGGCAGGCTATCCACGGATTATCGAAGATCATAACACCGAAAAGGAGCAAGTGACCAGCTTTCCGGTGCCGTTTCACATGCAGATATCGTCTGATGCACGTATGCCCTCAATCTTCCTCGCGCCTTGTCTGTTGCCGACCAGCCCAGAAGCACCGGGCCCGACTACGCAGCTTAATCTGACGCTCCGAGTAGCGGATGGAGTACTCGACAAAGCAAGTTGGGTCGAATGGATGCGTCTTCTCCCTGAAGGGGTTAAGGAAGTCCGGTGCGAACGACCCCTATTCCGGTAATACCACGTCTTACAAGCAAGCAACGCATCAACACTTTGTTTTCGAGAAATTCAAGGAAAAAGCTTTTTTTCCCTTGTCCTCCGCGAGAAATATCGTGCTGACAGGCTGTCTCGGTATTCGCTCCTGGCTTACCTGCGTTTTTGCTTGGATTGAACTTCTAAGATAGAAGAGGCCCACGCTCTGAATAACGCGCATCTCTTCTTTTATTTTCCCCTGCTTTCCGTTTTAAAAAGCTTTGTTTACTCTACTTTTCCCCATTTCTTGAACTTTCCCCGTATTGCTGCACGGCACGGCGCGCTTGGCTTCGATCTGTTTCTTCTGCATCTTGTTTATTTACTATCCTTTCATTGCGCAGGCACATTGGGTATATGCATCGCGTGGCCTTTCCTCATTTGCATCCTCGTTGAATTGGACTAAACAACAAACAACTTTATCTATGATCTATGCAAAATACCCGATACTTCGATGTGTTTGGATTAGCGGTATTGGGACTTGCAAGTGTACAGTCCTTGATCTAATCTCGTGAGACGATGCATCGACGCATCTTTTTGGGACCGTCACTTGCATTTCACCGCCATGTCTTCTGTTGGCTTATATCTGTTTACTTGGCCAATTCAGTTCGAGGTCTGAGAAGTTGAAACAAAGGGGGGAAGCTCTACGTTGCAGGGCCTAATTCGGAGGAAATACCCCAAATGACAAGTCTACCTTCGGAGTAATCTACATGAAATTCTGTTAAGGACAGGGACATGGTCTTTAAAACGGTAGTCCGATTTTGAGGGACTACCAAGCACATTATCATCTTACGTTGAATCAAGTGTTCTGCTTTTATTGTTGGTCCGTGGCGCTCAACTAGTCCGTGAGAGAGCCTTTCTGTCCGTCCAAATCAAATACACCACCCCAGAGATCGCCTCTAAAACATATCAAAACACAGAATATCATTACACATCCCCTTTATACCTTTCCCAGATCCCGATAGGGTCACAAAAAAAACGCTCGAGCGTTGCAGAAAGCTGTGTCGACTGCTTTGCAACTAGCAGAAGAGCACGCTCCTCTCAAAGCAAGTCTACAGGACAAGAAGTGCAATCAGCGTCGCCGACGTAGCAACGATGGTCTTGAACCACAGACTCGCGGCACAGGAGCCGGGTGCAAACAGGCTGCCGGCAGCATTTTCAGAGGCGGAAACGCTATCCGCCAGCAGAATGGACGGCTCATAGATGCCGTAGTCGGTGGTATTGAGCGTGCCGTCCCAGCAGTAGGTGCTAAAGCAATCACTGCAGACGGCGGGCACGGAGGTGTTGGAGCGGTCGAAGCTGCGGCTCAGCACGGCGCAGGCCAGGCAAGTGGGCCAGTGGTTGTCGAACGTGCCGTTGGCGCGGGTGGCCGCGTTGAAACCATTCTGGATGATGCTGTTGCGGCGGTCGAGGTCATAGTCCATGGTCAGGGTGCTGGTGTTGCTCAGGGTCGAGTAGGGGGTGTTTGGCAGGTAAACGACAAGCGGGGGCAGCGACTGGCCGGCCTGGAGGGAGAAGTTGCTGGCGTTGCAGCCGAAGAAAGTGGGCCGCTGGTTGAGGCCGAGGTTGACAAAGGTGTGGTCGTCGGGTACAGGGGGAAAGAGAGTGCTGTTGGCGATGGTGCCAAAGGTGCGGTCGTAAGAGGCGCGCAGGGCGGTGCCGTTGGGCCAGCTATAGGCGGTGTCGGCGGAGGAGTCGACGGCGACGATAAGGTCGACGGCGCGCATGGGTTGGATGAGGGGGTGCAGTGGGATGTTTTGCAGGTCCTCGCCACCATCTACGAGAGTGAGCTGCACGTTGTCGGCAAAGTTGTTGGTGTCAGGACGGTACTGGTAGAAGGGGTTGGGCATCCACTGGGCCACGTCGTTGCTGTCATTGTCCAGCGTCTTCAGCAAGTCCTCGACGATGTTGAGCACAAACGAGGGTATGTCGGTGCGGCTGCTCAGGTTCGTCAGCAGGATCGCGTTGAAGAGCGTCGACGACGTGCCCATGACGAAGCCCAGCTGGTCAAAGCCGCGCACACAGTGGGTGTCCTTGGCGGTGGCAGACACGGCGCCGTTGCTAAAGTTGGAGCCCAGGTACTCGGTGGGCACAAAGCCATACGTGGTCGGGTCCCACGTACCCATCTCGAAGGCGTTGAACTCGAAGACGGTCGAGTTGAGCGCGACGGTCGTCGTGCCAGGCGCGCGGCTGTCAGCCACGATGATGGGGAATGGCGTCTCGCCGCCGGCAAAGTTGTCCGTCAGCGCAATAGACGAGAAGGTGTAGTCGAGGCCGCCGTAAGGTGCGTTGATCAGCTGGTACGATAGCGCGCGGCCCCAGTAGTCAGTCACCGACGTGTTGTAGCCGGCATCCTCCTTGCCGGCCACCTGGTCCGCAATGTCCGACCAGTACTCGAACGTGCTGATAAGGCCGCGGCGCTCGTTGTCGTTTATGTCGCTCCTTTTTCTGCTGCTGGTACTGCTGCTGTTCTCCCCGCTGTCCTGGGCGTCGCTGCTGGGGCCCCCGAAGATGGAATTGTCGAACCGCCACAGATCCGAGCCGGTGTAGCCGTCGCGCATCTGTACGACGGACGAAAAGTTGTTGGCAAACATGGAGCCGACCAACCAGGCGCCGCCCGAGAGACCGGACAGATACGTGGTGGCCTGCAGGAGCCCAGAGATGCTGCCGTTGCTGCTGCTCGGTTGGTTGGGCGTGCGGCTGTCGGCCGCGGCCAGGAAGCCAGCGCCGTTCAAGAGGGCACGGTAGCCGCCGCCGGAGATGGCAATGGAAATCTTGGGGACGGCATCAGACGAAAGGCCCTTGATGTAGGATGCGGCATCAAAGCCAGAAATGTTGGCGGTCGTTAGAAAGTCAATGAGCGGCTGCAGCGTGTTGTTGTGGCGGAGTTTTAGCCATGCGGTTTCGTTGGCCGAGAGGCTGCTGGCGGCGCGGGCCGAGGGTCGACTGGCCGGGCAGTCGACAGCAAGAGGCGTGTAGTTCCCGGAGGGGCCGTTAGGAAGGGCCCGGCGGTCGACGGAAAGCTCGTCGTAGGAAGCCGTCGGAGGCACCGAAGCGGAGGCGACCCGCGCAGCGGTGCCGACCAGCCCGAGCAGGCCGAGCGCCAGCGAGTTGAGCGAATGCATTGTCCTGGTGGGCGCGGGCAAGAAGGCTCGGGGGGCGGAGGGTGCCGGGAGAAACGGTAAGGCCGGAAAGGGGGGGAGAAGGCGCCCGTTGCTTCTTGGAGGTGAAGCGAAAGACGGGCTTGAAAGGAAAGAGCAGAGAAACGAAAAAGAAGCAGGTGGCACTGAGAGAAAATCCCTGGGACTTAAGCCTATGCTTAGGACTTGGCACGGGGCCGCATTTCTGGATCATGCCGGGCGACTCGTAACCCTCCGAGCCTAGCGTGCGCATTGCCGCGTCCTCCGGCGCGGCGAAAAGGCCGATGATCTTGTAGCATCTTCAAAGTGACAAGTCAGGATGGTTATTTTGGTACGGATTGCTCCCTCGCTGGCTCAGCCGATGACACGGCGACAGGTAGCACTCAACGATGCACGACTCGGCGCGGCTCTTGTCTTTCGTCACCACGTGCAAATACCACATGTCCTAAGTTTTGTCTTACGCGTCGTCTGACTTTCGTAGATCGATCAGGTTTTGACATTCCGTGCCACAGAAGTGCGTGTGCGAGGAGTCAGCACAGGCGTATTTTTAGCGCACATCATTGAGCCTGGCCTACGGAGTAATAGTGTGCAGCTAATGCCGAGCTTTTTGCTGCAGGGGCCGCGAAAAGGGCGGAACAGCCGGACGCTAAAATCCAGGGTGTGGGTGGCCAGAATAGCCAGGGTCGCTCTGTCCTGAGCCTTGCGGCGCATCATGTCGGACAATCGAGGGTCAAGAGTGTACATGTATTGTCTCTAAAAAACTCTTCTCCTTCTCTCTCAGAAGCGGGAAAGCACATCCCAGCCTCAGCCCCGCTCCCGCCATTCCCATTAGTGCCCGAAAACCTAGGCATTGTCGAGCATCTCTTCGACACATCATCGTTATGGCGCACGGAGAATTCGTCGAAGCTCTTACATGTACCTGGACGCTTAGGTTGGTCGTATCACGTTCAGGTTTGCTCCGCATGCTGTCGTCTGTTTTAAAAGCACCTGCTGCTTGTCCTACAACAGCGCAGCTCTGCCAGTTTCCTCCGATCTCCGTAATACTGCCAAGGACGAACTTCCGCGAGAGCCAATGAAAGACGCCTGTTGACGCTAAGACAGTGCGAAAGTAAATAAATCATTTAGACAATACACCGTAAACGTTGCCTGGCAACGACCCTGTTTACCCCAGAATGCCTGCCAGGGCTCCACTTGCCGCTTTTACCTGCACGGCCAGCTACCGAACCAAGACAGCTTTCAGTGCTGCAGGGTGCAGACACTCAGAGACGCCTTTCTCATGCATCGGTAAACAGTTTCCAACCGCGACAACCTCATCAACATCGACACCAGTCTTAACCTCAACTGCCCCATCCGACGACAACATAACGACCCCATCGACCAAAGTTTCACGCGAAGCAACTGCCTGTTTGGTTCTCGTTGGCATGTTCATGTTTGCTCTTTCCTAACAATCACGCATCGCTTTGCCGATTCCTCTTTCTTCGCCAGCTTGTTTACTGCGCTTTTTTCTCCTTTTCCCAGCATGGAGCCACAGTCCCCTCCCAAGCGCATGACGCGTGCCAGAGCTGCAGCAAAGACAGCCGGCGACACAGGCACTGCTTCCCGAGCCAAATCAGCGACCGCTTCATCGAAAGCAAAACTAGCGACCACCGCCCGTTCAGCATCGACGGCAGCCAAGAGAACACTCCGTTCCGAAGACGTCGAGACCGACAACGAACAAGACGAACTTGGCCTCGACCGTCCCGAACCTGTCACTATGCAAAAGGTCGTTCGAGCCGTCCGCGGCCGACCCAAGAAGACTGCCTCTGCAGAGAAAGATACCGAGACAGAGACGGAGACAGCACCTCCAGCTCGCCCGGCCCGCAGCCGTCCGCCGACCAAGAAGACTGCTGCCTCAGAGCCTGCCAAGACGGCCACTGCATCCCGGGCCGTTAGGTCCAAAAAGACACCAGCTGATGCTGAGGCCACTGCTGGCGAAGCCTCCGAAGAACCAGCAAAGAAACGGACCACACGCACTCGCGCAGTCTCGGCTGCATCGACATCAGCAACGGCGTCTACAACGGCAAAGATTGCCGTGCGCTCCGCATCGGCGGTGATTGCTACCAAGCCGGCAATGCCTAGAAAAAAAGTGACATTCGAAGAGCCGGAGAAAGAAAACATTGTGCCGACCAACGGCACAGGAAAGGGCAAGGCGCCCACGAAGACAGTAGCCAAGACGACGAGCAAGGCAACGGCCTTGAAGGCAGCCAACGAAGTGGCCGCTTCAACGAGCCTCAAAGCGAAGCCCGCCCGTCGCGCAGCCGACAGAGCAGACGCGGCGGGAGCTCCGAAACCCCGGGCGTCTTCTGCCGGCAAGCCAACAGCAAACAAGACGGCGGCAGCACCACTGAGCCCTAAGAAAGTTACACAGATGCGCATGGCCCGCAACTTTGATGTCGAGTCCGAAGATGAGCTCGGCGCCCTTGACGAGGACCACCTCAAGCCTCTTGAACGCAGCCCCTCGAAGCCAACCCTCGGCTCCGGAATGACGCCAGCAGAACGCAACAAGAAGTTGATCAATGCTGGTTTGAATCCTGAGGCATTGTTGCGTGACAGCGTCGTCAACCCTTTGGTTCTGCCGCCACCTGGTGGTGCGGCCGGTGGTGCAAGCGTTGGCCTACTGACCAGCCCCGCTCGCCGTCCTCCGCAGTCCCCTGTGAAAGACGGGCTAATGAACTCACCTGCGCGTCGCCTTGACGGTCTTGTTCCGCTTGACGCTGTCTTGGCATCCTCGACCAAGCATACTGTTTCGGATGGCAATGGCAAGGCGGCTTTGAACGCATCGGTGTTGTTCTCCCCGGCCAAACGCTTCCCCGTTGCAAAGACCCAATACACCTCGGGCAGCAACGATACCACCCGCTCTCCAATGAAGATGTCGCTCCTCCAGACCCCAGCCAAGCGACCGGCCTCTCCCGTCAAAGCCGCCATCCTCCTCCAGCGTCCAGACATGCAGCCAGCCAGCTTGGGTGCAGCCGCCGAGGCGCTTGTTATGTCGTCTGGGCCAAGCCTTTCGCTCATTCCCGCAAACGAAGAGGATGAAGCACAAAACATGGACGAAGACGACGATGCAGATGTGTCGGATGATGAAGACGATGCAGACCAGGGGGTGGAAAAAGACAACAGGACCGAATCCCTGACTCAGATGCTTCATGAAATGGCATACGAGGCCGCGTCAGCCATGCCTGAGTCGCCATCCCGACGGCACCGTTTCCCTGGTCGACTTTCTGCCGTGCTGCCTCGCAGTGCAGATACCGCCAGCGGGCCGATGGATGTTGACGGACCGGAGGTATCTCCACCGAAATCCGTTCGTTCCGGTGCCTTTGAACTCAGGGCCAGGGACCTGGAGGACGATGTGGACGACTCAGACAATGATGTGACAACGCACAAGCTCGACTTGCCATATGACGAGGCGGTTGCTACGCCCTCTCTCATCCAGCAGAAAAACTGCCTCAAGACATCAGGTAGCTCGGTAACGAAGACCAATACAGACACGTTTGGCTTCACTCCGCTCGCCAAGCAGCTAGACGACTGGAAGGCTCATAGTCCGATCAAGGCAAGCACCATCGATATCCAAAAGGCCGAGTTCGATTGCATGGCAGACATCTCAGCGTCAGTTGTCGGTGCACCGTCTTTTTTCGACGATGCCATGGTTGGCCATTCCCGTCCGGCGTCGCCACACCCAACTTTGGACGCCCAGCAACAGTACATCAATGGCGGTGGTGATTGCAAAGACCTGATGGACAACGTGTTCCTACCCCAGGTTGTTCAGATGCCCGAGTTTGACGACGTGCCGGTGACGCAGGAGGACTTGGATCTAGCGCAGGAGGCCAATGAGATGTCGGTCATGGAGCCAGTCGCACTTGATGAAATGATCCATGTGCCCGATAGCGCGGATGATTCCATGTCAGAGGCGAGCCAAGAATATGGGGATGAAAATGCTATTCCTATTGACCCGGCTCTCCTCGGGCCAAGCAGCGCGTCTTCATCACCAGCCGTTCCTCCCGTAACGCCGCCGCGAATGATGACCCGCATCTTCCACACCGTCTCGAAAGTTCCGCTCAAGCCAGCGGACGAATCGACGCCAACTCCGCGCCCGAACATGCGCCGACGCAGTTTGAGCGCCGCTCGGGTTCCAATGTCGGAACGTCGCCGCTCGGGTATCGTTGGCACTCGTGGCAGCGACAATGGAGGTGGCGTGACACGAAGCGCTACGGTGATCTCCTATTCGCCCACCAAAACGGGAAGCGGCCGCAGAAATCGACGCAGCAGCCGGCGGGAATCATTTGGCGGGCCAGATGCCGCCGCGATGGCTGTGGCTAGTCCAGAAGAAGCGGAGCCGCACCAGGAACAGGAGGAAGTGCTCGAAATGGCCTCCGTGGCAGTGACGCCGATCAAGTCGGAGGCCGGCTGGTCCACGAGCGGCACACCGGCGCGAACGCCACGCCGCGACCTAAACACGGCGCTGTTGCGCGGCGTGGTTGTATTTGTGGATGTGCATACGACAGAGGGAGCGGACGCTAGTGCCATTTTTGTCGAACTCTTGTCGCAGATGGGCGCCCGCTGTGTCAAGAGCTGGCCGTGGAACCCATTGAGTCCGACGAGCATCAAGGATGGCGTGTCCAAGGTGGGCATCACACACGTGGTGTTCAAAGACGGAAGCAAGCGCACGCTGGAGAAGGTGCGCGACAGCAACGGCGTCGTGCAATGCGTCGGCGTCAGCTGGGTTCTCGAGTATGTGTGAAAGTATTGCCCCGAAAGCGAGTTTGACGTTGACTAACAAGACCACACAGCTGCGAGAGAGAGAACCAGTGGCTAGAGGAGGGGCCCTACTACATTGACACAGCGCTGGTTCCCAGGGGAGGTGCGCGGCGGCGTAAGAGCATGGAGCCGCAGGCTCTGGCCAATATGAACGGGCTTCTGGTGTCAACGCCGGCAAAGCAGGCTGGATCGTCGTCACGCGAGAGCCGCACAGCACCAAGCACGCCGATGAACCGGCGCGACAGCACACTGTGGGTACGAACGCCGGAGGACGAGAGCAGCTGCGACAAGGGACGACGCAGCGGTGGTGGCGGTGCGAGCGAAGTCGACGCCTATGGTGAGCCTGACTGGGCGATGACAGCACTGCTGACGCCGGTGCCGAAGACGCCAGCGCCGGAGGCCATTGCGCGGTATGCAGCGAACATTGCAGCGTCTACTCCGAACGGCAGCGGGAGTGTGTATGAGACAGACGACGACGACACGCTCAACTCGGTGCAGTTTGATCAGGGAGCTCTGGCGACACGGACCTGTCCGCCGAAGCAACGGTCGACGTCGTACAAGGAGCTGGGCGCGGGTATTCTGTCGCGGGAGAAGGACGAGGGAGTGCTGATGCGGCTGATGGCGGCACGGCGCAAGAGCCTGCAGTTTGCACCGAAGATTGCGAGCCCGCTGTCAAAGGCGTGGAACTAGGGGGATGTTATACTTTACTCTGCAGGATGGATTGGAGTTGGCGTATTTATTGATAACTGCCGTCAGGTGGAACCGAATTGCTGTTTTCGTGGTCAACCTGACTTCCCTGAAAGGAAAGTGTGTGTGTGGTGCGGCAGTGAGAACATAAGAGGCCTTCAATTTGAATCCACCAAGGCTTTCGACAACGTAAACGAGAGAGATATCAAAAGGTATCCCAGTTAATCAACAGTTTCTTTCTGGTTTGCATCTTTCATGTGATTTTTTTCTTATTATTTTGTTTGCCAACAAGTTGCTGTCTTTGGTTCTCATAGAAATGCCCCACTCCAGACAGGGGCGTTTCTCACGGAACAGACCAACCCCGCATTGTCTCAGAACAGGACATGATGACCTGAGTTTGACAACGCTTGACTTTATGAACAAAGACCTCGACTCACAATCTGACCGCCATCTCACAACCTGACCGCCATCTCACTCTTGATACCCGGCTCTCTCTCTCTCTCTCTCTCTCTCTATCCATCCCACGATGGTCGACCGCCGCAACAGACCCAGTGCCCTCGCGGCCACACCTGCGGCCCCCCCCCAGGCGCGCGTAGACCTGGTGGGCGACCGCGTCACGGCGGTGCTGCCGTCGGGCGAGTCCGTCGAGGTGCTGCTGACGGGCGCCACGGTGCTGTCGTGGAAGGCAGCGGCCCGCCGCGGCGACGCCATCGAAGAGCGTCTGTGGCTCAGCGACGCCGCCGTGCTGGACGGCTCCAAGGCCGTGCGCGGCGGCATCCCCATTGTCTTTCCCGTGTTTGGGCAGTCGCCGGCGGGCCTGGCGACGGCCAAGCTGCCGCAGCACGGCCTGGCGCGGACGTCGCGGTGGGACTTTCTGGGCAAGTCGACGTCGGAGTCGTTTTCGTCTGGGTCTGGGTCCGGGCCTGGGTCTGGGTCTGGGTCTGCGGCCGCCTCTACGCCACGAGAAGAGAGCGAGGCCGTGCAGCTCGACTTTGGGCTGTCGGCAGGGTCGGCGGACCCGGCGCTGCGGGCGCTGTGGCCGTTTGACTTTGCGCTGCTGTACCGGGTGACGCTGGAGCCGGGCCGGCTGCGGACGAGCATTGTGGTGACAAACGATGGCACGCGGGCGTTTGACTTCCAGGTGCTGCTGCACACGTACCTGCGCGTGCGCGGCGGCGACATTGGCGCCGTCGAGGTGGCCGGCCTGGGCGGCGCAGCCTACACCGACAAGGTGGACGGCGGGCGCCAGAAGACGCAGGACAGCGGCGGCAACGTGACCATCTCGGGCGAGACCGACCGCATCTACGTGCCGCCCAGTGGCGCGGCGCAGCCGCTGACCGTGCTGGAGGCCGGGCAGCCGAGCTACGGCATTGCACGCGACAACCTGGCGGACGTGGTGGTGTGGAACCCGTGGGCAGACAAGGCCAAGAGCATGGGCGACTTTGCGCCCAAGGACGGCTTCCGCCAGATGCTGTGCGTCGAGCCGGGGTCGGTGTCTGGCTGGCAGACGCTGGAGCCGGGCGATGCTTTTGAGGGAGCGCAGTCGATCACGGTGTTGTAGGGGGAAGGGGGGTTGGGGGGTAAAGAAACAGGGAAGATTCAAATAGAGGGGAGGAAAAGGAGGAATTCAAATAGGAAAAGCTTTTATTTTTAACCTAAGGACAAACGCCATAGATGACAGAGCTCTGATGACTGAGCTCTGATGACGGCTCCTTTCTCAACTCCCACCGCCTCGCCTCGCTGTCCGGTGGTGCTCTGCAATCAGAAAGGCCATCTCCAGCGCCTGCTTCTCATTCAGGCGCGGGTCGCAAAAGGTCGTGTAGTTGATCGACAGGTCGTCCTCGTCCAGGCCGGCGGCGCCGCCGAGGCACTCGGTCACGGCGTCGCCCGTCAGCTCGAGGTGCACGCCACCCAGGTAGCTGCCCTCTTCGGTATGCACCTGCAGCGTGGTCTGCAGCTCGGCCACAATGTCGGCAAAGCGGCGCGTTTTTACCGCTGTTTCCTGGGCGTGGCCCTGGCCGTCGACTGTTGCTGTCCTCACCGTCTGCGTGTTGCCGTGCATGGGGTCGCACTGCCACACCACGGTGCCGCGGTACTCGCTGCTCTCGACCACTCGGATGTGCGCCGGAAGCAGGTCACGCACGCGCTGGGCGCCGTAGCGCGTGATGAGCGTGACCTTGCCGGGCTCGCGTGCCGGGTTGAGCGCGCGGAGCAGTGCCAGCAGGTCGTCGGGCGGCGTCGTGGGCCCGACCTTGACGCCGACCGGGTTGGCCACGCCACGGAAGAACTCGACGTGGGCATGGTCGACCTGGCGCGTGCGGTCGCCGATCCAGAGGAAGTGGGCCGACGTGTCAAAGTAGGCAGTCTGGGGCGGGGCGGAGGAGGCGGAGGGGGCGGAGGGGGCGTCGGCGACGTCGTGGGCGTCTGGCTGCACAAAGGCGCGCGTCAGCGGCTCCTCGTACTCCAGCACAAGACCCTCGTGGCTGGTGTAGAGATCCACCGTGTGCAGCTTGTCGTTCTTGTCGGCGCCAATGGTGTGCATGAAGCGCAGCATGTCGGTCAAGAAGGCGACGGCCTCGGCGTACTTGGCCTTGAGCGCCGGGTCGCGCACGTGGCCCAGTCCCCAGTCGAGCGGGCGGTGCAGGTCGGCAATGCCGGATGCGATGGCGGCACGCACGTAGTTGAGCGTGGCCGCTGAGTGGTGGTAGGCCGACACCAGACGCGCCGGATCCAGCGCACGGTCTGCCAGCGCGTGGCCGTTGAGGATGTCACCGCGGAACGACGGCACCTCGACGCGCGTCGTGCCGTCGGCCGCCACCACCGTCTCGTTGGGCGATGATCGTGGCTTGGCGTACTGCCCGGCCATGCGGCCGATGCGTACGACCGGCTTGTCGGCGCCCCAGACTAGCACGAGGCTCATCTGCAGGAGCAGCTTGATCTTGGACTCGATGGCCGCCGGCTCGCAGTACGAGAAGAGCTCTGCGCAGTCGCCGCCCTGCAGCAGAAACGCCTCGCCGCGTGCCACTGCGGCCAGGTGCTGCTTGAGACGCACTATCTCGCGCGGGTGCACCAGCGGGGGCAGTCGGCGCAGTTGCTGGCTGGCCGAGGCGACGGCTGCTGCGTCTGCGTAGGCAGGGCTCTGCTTGATCGGTTTGGAGCGCCACGAGCTGGGCGACCAGGTGCCGTCTGTATCCATTGAGTGGGAGGGGACTGGGAGGGACTGAGAGGGACTGGGAGGAAACTGGGGGGGAGACAAAGGGGAAGAGGACACGAAGCTGGAACAAGACGAGCCTTTGACCACGACTGCCAGGAAGCTCAACAAGACGTTCGAACCAGTATGAGACCTGTAGACAGACCGGTAAAAAAGAGTAAGAAAAAGGAAAAGGAAACAAAACAAAACAAAAGTCAGGCCAGCAAAGGTGCTATGACTCGACGTTGAGTCCGCTTAGTGGTGGTGTACCCGTACTGGGCTAAAGCTGCCGCATGCGCCAGAGCCTGAAAAGCTTGACCGCTCTGACCAATGGAATGGTCGACTTCGCAAAAGGCCCACTTATCCGTCTCTTTCACGACCATCTCAAGCTCGACCTCCCACCGAACACCACACACACACACACACACACACACGCACGCACAACCACACAATGGCCAAAGACCGACAATCCGACAATGCGGTCGAGGGCGCCGCAGCGGCTGGCGACAACGACGTGGTGGCGGCAGCGGCCAGCAACGCCAAGTCGGCCGAGGACCGCAAAGCCGCGGTGGCGCTGGCGTCGCTGGACAACGCGGAGCCGTCGTCGGCGTCGCTGCTGGCGGGCGGCAAGGACAAGCAAGTGGACAGCGAGGCCATCAGCAAGGCGATGAAGAACCTGCGGCTGGCCAGCGGCACGGCGGCCAAGAAGGTCAAGGTGGACGCAGCGGATGTTGCGCTGCTGGTAGGCTCCCTTTCCTTTCCTTTCCCTTTTTTCTCCTCTTCTCGTTTCCCCCTCTCATTCTTCTCCTCCAGGTCGACCAACTAGACATGACAAAGACAAAGGCGACGGACCTGCTGAAGCAGCACGAGGGCGACGCGGTCAAAGCGCTGCGGGCATACGTGTCGGCGGCATAACGACAAAAGACAGCTCTGTATTCTAGACGGATAGGCGATGCAATGAAAGATGAACAGAAACCTACCATGCCCCCATGATGTACTCGGCGTCGATGCACTTGGGCTCCCACAGATCGGTATCGTCACCCATCATTAAGGGGCTGCGCGGGAAGCCGAAGCGAGGGGGGGGACCCTTGCCGTTGCCGTCGTCCCGCTCCAAGGTCGCTTTCTCTGGCGGTTCCTCGGGCAGTTCCTCGGGCAGTTCCTCGGGCGGTCCTCTTCCAGGCCTCCGCCCGCCTCCACCTCCGCCTGGCGCGTACCCCCACGGCCTGTGTATCAGCGGCCACATGGGAATGTAGCAGCGCTCGTGCCAGCTGCACTCGCGGTCGCAGCCGATGAACTCGCTCTCCCAGCCGAGCCAAGCCATCAGCTCGGTCAGCTGGTCGAGCCAGCGAGCCGTGGGCAGCGCCGACACCTGCTTGCCGTCCTCTGCCCGCTTCACTCCATAGCGCTCCGTCCACGCGCGTTCCACGTCAAAGCCCAGGCCCAGCAAGTTCTCGCACATCGTGCCGTACGTCTCCTCGACGGCCCAGCGCAGGTCGTCCTCCTCTTCGGGCAGCACGCGGCGGCCGGCGCCGTCGTCGGCCGCAAACAGGCGCGTGTACCGGAAGCGGCACAGAGAAAGCGTGTGGTTAAAGAGCGCCGACTGCGGCTGCCACGCTGTCGTGTCGTCGGCATGGCTGACGACTGGATACGCCAGGTAGCCCACCATGAACATGTGGTTCTGCGCGCGCAGGCGGTGCAGCCACGCGCGGACGGCGGTCTCGTTGTGGCCGGCCGCCGGCTGCGCCAGGATGGTCTCGACCGTCTTGAGGTGCCGCGCCGTCCGCTGGACAATCTCGGCCAGAAGCAGTGTCCAGGCCGCGCCGGAACAGGCGGTCGTCTCAGCACTGTCTGCCGGAGCTAGCGTCCGCCGCAGCGTTGCTTCCACTCCGTGGCGCATCAGCGAGGCGTCCTCTTCGCTGGCGTTGCCCAGGTGGTGAAAACGGCGCCGCCGTGCCAGCTGACGCAGGGCCAGCGTGCGGTTTGTGTCTGACGGTCCCGCCCAGAACCCGTCGGCAGTCAGGTTCAGGCGTCGCTGCTCGTCGACGGCGCGCGCATGCGCCAGCTGACCGGCGCCAAAGCGCGGCGCGTAGTAGCTGAGGATGCCGCAGTTGTCGACCTGCACGCGCGTCTCGCCGGCGCCCGGTCCCGCGCGCGAGGCGCCGTAGTGCCGGGTGGCGCTTTCAAACCAGCCCCAACCCTGTGCGGTGTAGAACGGCTCGGTTCCCTCTTCGTCCTCGCCGTCGCGCCCGCCACGCCGTCCGTTGCGCCAGTTTGGCGGCTCGACCGGGTTGCTTGGATCGACGGCGCGGTCGGTGCGGGTAGGCACGGGTGGCAGCGAGTAGTACGACTGCTCGTTTCCGCGGACGCTCTTGCCGTCTTGGCCGTCTTTACCGCCACGATCGGCAGAGTCCAGCGGTGCCGTCACATTCAGACGGCTCAGCAGGCGCAGGCTGTCGCTCAGAAAGTCGCACCAGATCACCTCGAAGCCCGTGTTCATGCGCACGATGCCCTCGTAGCCCCAGCCGCGGCCGCGCAGCCCTTTGTGTGCCAGCCAGTCGCACAGGCCGCGTGCGCGGGCGTACTCGTCATAGAGGCCGCCAAAGCGCTCGCGGCTGCTCCGTGGCGGCCCCGTCACGTTCCCATAGAGCAGCAGCATCTGCGTGTCGAGCTGGCCCAGTCCCATGAGCGCGGCCGACGCGCCGTCCAGGTAGAGGACGCGAACGGGCCGCGTGGTCTGGTACGTCAGCAGCCAGGAGTGGCGCGAGGAGCCCATGATGCCGTAGGCCATCTCGAGGTCGAGGGCGAGCCACTCGGGAGACGCGGGCGACAGCGTGTCTTCCGGACTGTCGCCGTCGTCGTCGTCGTCATCCCCGCTCGCACGCAGGCCGTGGTATGCCATCGTGTAGGCCGGGATGGTAGCGGCGGCGAGGCCATGGCCGTTGGGGAAGACAGTGTTGGACCACTGCTGGAGCAGGCCATAGGCGGAAGCGAAGAGGTGCGGCGCAGACGACGAGAAGTTGAGGTGCGAGGCGTAAGGCCGAGATGGTGGCAACGCTACATCCTCATGGGTGAGAGGGCGCTGGTCGGCGGGCGAGTTGAGATGCATGCCACTGCCATTGGCATGGCCAAGGAGGATGGCCAGGATGCTGAGCATCCAAGCCGCACTGAGGCCTATCATGAGGGAGATACGCCCAGGCTATAAGAGATTCTGGCAGGAAAATAACATCAACAAGCTGTGCCGATGGCTCTTATCCGGCGCCGTCCTGCCCGTTCGCAAGTGACGGCCCCATTCACAAGTGATGACGACGCCAGCTGTTTAAGTGGTCACGTGACCGAAGCTTGTCGAATTTGGGGCCTTCACAAAGCAACTTCTGCTCCTCCAGGCTCCAGCATCTCGGCGACAACCACACGACAGTCATCTTGAGAGGTCGATCGCGCATCAACACACAATCCATTCCAAGTGTGCCCCATCATCTACTCGATTGGCGCATTGCCGACTGCGGCTCCCCCGTCGCGACGACCTCTGCAGGGCTGCACCGTTTCTCGTTGCCCGAGGCAGAGAAGACCTACCGTCAACCACTCCTCGAACCATGGCGACCGTCGCGTTCCAAACGAACGGCGTCTCGCCGCCCGGAGCCACAAATGGCGCTGTCGATACTCAGGTGTCCGCTTCGCCACAACAGTCTTTTTCGGCCACGCCGGCCCAACCACCATCACAACTGCAGCTGCAACTGCAACAACAACAACAACAACAAGGACAGCCAACACAGACCGCACCGGGGCAATTACAAGTCGCCGCCGGCTCTTCCTCCTCCGCCCACCATCCGGCGCCCAAGCCCCGGGACGCGCGCACCATGGAGCTGCTGCTGACGGCGCAGGGCGTGACCGCCTACGAGGCGCGCGTGCCGCAGCTGCTGCTGGACTTTGCCTACCGGCACACGGCAGCAGTGCTGTCGGATGCCGTGCACCTGAGCGCCGATCCGTACACATCGCACGCGGGCAGCCGGCCTAGCGCGGCCAGCGGCGCGGCGGCGGCGGCACCGGCGGGCGGCGAAGCCAGCGTCAGCGCCAACGCGGTGCAACTGGCGATTGCCAGCCGGCTGGCGTTCCAGTTCCGGGGCGGCGCGGGCGGCGCGGTGGCGGGCGGCGGGGCCAGCAAAGAGTGGCTGCTGGAGCTGGCACGGGAGCGCAACAAGGTGGCGCTGCCGCGGGTCGGCGCGGTGGAATGGGGCGCGCGGCTGCCGAGCGAGCGGTTTGTGCTGTCGGGGGTCGGCTGGGGGCTGCGGGACTCGTGGGCGGCGGGGGCTGCAGACGACGATGACGACGAGGAGGACGAGGACGAGGACGAGGATGGCGACGGCGACAAGGATCATGCAAACGAAGAAGGCCAAGATGGGGACGAAAACAGACAGAACGGACAGAACGGAACTGGCGGACAAGCGGCAGACGGACAGCGGCCCGGCCAGGAGGAGAACGGGGACGGGGACGTCGCAATGGTCGACGAGGAGGACGTCGGTGGCGACGGCGTGGAGGGCGGCACAATGACCGACGTGTTTGCCGACGACGGCATGGGCGAGGACGAGGAGATGGGGATGGAGTGAAAGGGCTCTTGTGGATCATCTTCCTTTTTCTCTTGTCTATTCCCTCTCGCCACTTCTCTGCGAGTGCAGTAGGCGTACTCCAAGGAACGTGTTTTTAAACCAAAAAAGTGCATTGTATGGTTACGATCAGAGACCGATGGACAACTATATAAAACAAGGAAAATGGCCAAAACGGAGGCCAAAAGAAAATGAAGAAAAGCGCCTCGCTATGCACAGTTGTTTTTGTGTCGTTCCTTCCCTCATGACCCATGCCTAGAATATCGTACAGAGTTTAAGGCTCGTCCTTCTCCGACATCCACGCTTCCCCATCCTTGCCAGACACCCACAAAACATGCCCGCCCTCTCACTGGTCGATACCCTCTTCCGTACTGGATGCCGGCCTCTCGAGAGCCAGGCGGTGGATCCCAGTCATCAGCTCTGCGTCAATGTCCTCGGATGCCGATGACGACCGCCGCGCCCCCTGGATCGTTTGCTGCTTATTCGTCGTCGACGTTGCTGACCTGCTCCGTGCACGGTCCGTGTCTGCAGACTGGTGCGCTTCGGCGTCGGCGATCTTGGTGGTGTGGTTCTCATCGTCGCGGCCGTCCCCCTCGCCACAGTTGTCGTCAAAGGACTCGCCACGGTCCTCGCCACGGTCCTCGCCACGGGTCTCGTCAACAGACTCGCCACGGTTCTCGTCAAAAGACTCGCCCTCCTCGTCGGCTCCCGTCATGACAGACTGCATCATATGCTCGTCGTACTCGTAGTCACCACTGAGGACACTGCCCTCGCCGTAGTCGTCCATGGAGTTGCGCGAGATGTAACTGTCGCCCATTTCGCCGATGTCATCCTCCTCGTCATCCTCATCGTCGTCATCCTCGTCCTCTTCGTCTTCGTCCTCCTCCTCTTCCTCGTCCTCGTCCTCGTCCTCCTCCTCCTCCTCCTCCATGTACCGGCTCCTGCGGTCGGAAGGCCGCCGCCCACGGAACCGCGGCTTGTCATCTTCGGACTCGCTGTCGGTAAAATCCTCAAACTCCAGTGGCGGATCCCGCCAGTACTTGAAATCGGTGTACTCCTCGCCACCACCCTTGACCAACGTGCTGACGGGCGGGAAATAGTGGTCGACCACCTCGGTAATGTTGACGTACGACAGCTTCAGCTGGTTGAGGCTCAGCAGGTCCAAGGACACCTCGGCATTCGCATTGATGGTGAAGATGCGGTTGCGCGGCACGTCCACCGTGCGGTACGAGATCTGGTCGGTCAGGCGGTTGCCGAAGCCGGCGTAGAATGGGTGGCTCGTCGCGCCGTAGAGGTTGCGAATGTCACGCAAGGTGGCCATCTTGAAGACCTCGGGCTTGCGCAGGTAGATCTCGCGGCGTAGCGCGGCCATGGTGCGGTCGGGCGACAGAATGGTCGGACCGCGTGGCAGGCGGTAGCCGCTTTGCAGAATGCCGTGAAGGTACGTGCGCGTGGAGTCCGCCTGGCCGACGGAGCGGCTGGTGAGATACATAATGTTGTAGCCGTTGGCCGCAATGTCGCTGTACAGCTTCGCAACGCCGGCGTGGGTCCAGTCCCGGCCGATCATATTCAGCACATGGCCCAGGGCGTCCGACTTGGTAATGGTGCCGTCAATGTCGGAGATGACCACAGGCGTGTCGTTCTTCCACAGGTACATATAGGCCGAGCATGTGGCCCGGTTCACGGTGAAGCTCATGGTGTTCTCGCCAGGGCTCAGATCCAGCGCCTTGAGCTGGTCGCTAGTCAGCCGCAAGGTCTTGGCGTAGTTTCGGTTCGGATCGCCGACGGCTGCCACTGGGCCGGGCGAGGCTGGAGGCGTCGCGTGGCCAGCAGCCGCTGCCTGGCCGACGTCGGACTCGGACCGGCGGTGGTGTGACGGGATCTGCGTCGTCGAGTGGCTGCTGTCGTCGCTGTTGTAGCCAGGGTCGGAGGCGGCGTCCATCGTCACGACGGGGCTGTGGTTCATGGCCGAGGATGCCATGACGCGACGCATCGCCGCCTCTTTGGCCTCCTCACTGCTGTAGATCCACAGGTTGCCCTGCTCGTCCATACCGAAGAGAGCGCCGACGTCGTAGTTGCCCTGAAGCTCGTTTGCCAGTACGCGGCGAGCTAGAGCTTCGGCACGGAGGGCGTCTTCCTCGCTGTTCTTGAGACCCGTCATGTCCAGCATCAGGTCGCCAGACTCGGTGACGCGGCTGGGGATATTGACAG
Organism: Ophiostoma angusticollis; assembly: GCA_019925545.1. Taxonomy (NCBI): domain Eukaryota; kingdom Fungi; phylum Ascomycota; class Sordariomycetes; order Ophiostomatales; family Ophiostomataceae; genus Ophiostoma; species Ophiostoma angusticollis. Next base: position 169,303 of record JADHKL010000044.1, read on the forward strand.
AGGACAGCTCCTTTGACAGCGCGATCGCACGTTCGATTGCTTCGGCGGGGGCGAGTGGTGGTGGACTGTGCGAGCGGTCCGACAGCTTGGGGCTGCCGTTGTTCCGCTCTCGCTCGCTCGAGTCGGCTCGTTTCGATTCATCCGTCAGCGACGCCCTCCGCGCGCTCTGGCGCAGGATGTCGTCGCTGTGGGCACGGTGGGCGAGAGAGGACCAGTCACCGGATTTTGGGCGGCCGGCGTAGATTTCGGGAGAGGCGGAAAGCGGCGTGAGCAAGCCTGTGAAAAACGGTTAGCATCACTGTTAAGGAAGCCGGATATGGCCAGACACGTACCATTCTTCTGTTGTATGGTGGTGGAGGGAGACACGATGCCAGTGGGTGCAGCGCGGGCGGTCAAGGTGGCGGACCGCGGCTTGCCCGACTCGCTGTCGAGATGGAGGAGCGAGGGCTCTTGCAAAGACGACGCAGCGGTTGTGCCGGACAGCGGCGTCTGGGGGGCCAGAGTGGGGCTACTGACGGGCGAGGAGATGGGCGAGGTCTGCATGCTTTGGGGGATGTTGTCGGCGGTCTCGAAGACGAAGAAGGCCTCGCCGCCCTCGCCGAGCTTCATGGAGTAATCCTGGCGCACGCCGTTGACCTTGAACTCGACCTTCTTCTCATAGGGGCGCAGCAGCGAGAATTTGCCGAAGCGAACATGGAAGGGCGAGCACATAAACGTGCCGTCCTCCTGCTCAACGACAATGACATCGATGGCACCGCTCAGGGTGGCCGGGTTGATAGAATTCCATGCCGTCGACACGGAGTCGCTGAGATTTCGCACGTACTGCATGGTGGTAGGCGGAGTACTCCGAGGCGTTGGCACGCGCGGCGCCGGCGGCGGGAGGGAGCAACGTTGGCAGTGGTCGGCCGAGAGAGGGGGGAGGTCGCTCCGTCGAGCTCGCCCAAGGTTCGACGGGGATGAATCGAAAAGCTTCTGCAAGACGAAAGAGGTCGAACGAGCTGGCAACGGACGGACAATTGGTAGGTGGTGGACGTCAAAATGGATACGCTGCCGTGGAGGCTCTGTGCCTGAAGTGATGCATGCAAAGTGAATTCGGATGGGGAAGATGTTGGGGAGGTCGGGAACGTATTTTGGTTGGGCTTGTTATGGATGACGCTGCACAGCGGCCGGAAATGCGGAGTTAGCGAACTATTACGCTATTATGGCACTTGTAGGCGGTCACGGGTGGGATTTGGCACATCTACAGGGGTTGTGCCGCGGCTAGGCCGCTGGCCTGGCGCCTGCATTTATGGGCCTGCGGTCTGATGAGGGTCAGAATGGAGCCCCAACAAAACAAAGACCGTTCGTGTCTCAGAAGCGCAAAGGAGCTGAACACCGCTTGACCTGAGAGCCTGTCAGCATTTGCTTAGGCTTCCGGAGCCGCTTTGGTGTCCTCCCAACATGAAACGGAGAGGTCGGAGCCACGGCCAGCAGACCGCGCAGCCGAAGCTTGCGACCGGGCAGCTTGCTTTTACCCCGTTTCGTCGCCAAGCGAGCTGAGACAATACGAGCCAAAGCTGTCCGGTCAGGTGGCTGAATCACGCTCAAAGGGGACTGCGGGCAAAGACGGGAGTCCAGAAGACAGACGAGAACGAGATCCATGTACTCTGCACGTGTACACCTCCCTCAGCAAACAGCATGCAATGTCGTGCCGTTGACGGGTCATTTGGGCTAGTCTTATTGGTAGGACGGAGCAGTGTGCGGCATGATCAACGTTGCTCCCGTCGTGCATGAGCAGACTTTGTTGGAGATCAAGTCATCACGTGACACGCATAGAGCAAGACGACAGACGAGAGATCGTCAAGATTGGCCAGAGTTGTACGGAGTACTCCGTCCGGAGTATGAAAGATACGACAACGGGTGACCAGGAAATGCTACCAGTCAATCACGACCCCCATTCCACCGTCCTTTCCTGCTGTTGCCGTCGACAATGCCTTTCCGAGGCGCTCAAGCTCGACTGTGCAGATTGGTTCTGGACGTCTTCTGCTCTTTCCGTGTATGGAACTTACAATTCTCCGACTACCCGCAACGGGAGTTTGTTGCATATATATGAGCACCACTGTCGACTGGCGGTGAGCCAGCTGCATGGAATCGTTCCTGTAGATGTCTGCAGTTGTTTGCTCTGATGTCGACTGTCTGTGTCTGCTGTCTGTGTCTGCTGTCTGCAGTTGCATTGTCTGCATCCTGCTGTTGTCTGTGCCTTCAGTCTGTGTCTGTGTCTCTGTCTGTGTCTGTGTCTGTCTGCATCTTCCTCATGCCCCGACTCGCGTGTACTAACGGCTAGTACGACGCTGTGCCACACCTCGCGCAGCGACGCTGTGCTTCGAACGAGCAGGCTGGTCATTCTGGTGACGAACAATGGCTGGCCATGCATATGCCGGAGAAACAGACTGCATTCTTTGCTGTCTACCGTTGCGGAAGGACCTTGGGAAGCTCCTGCCGCCTGCTCTCCCCGGCTTTACTTTCCCTTGTAGCGCAGCTGTTAATGTTTCTGGCGATTGAACCCGACCTTTGTTTCTCGACTCCATACTGAATCTCCCCCCGAAATAAGATCGTCGTTCGCGGGAATAGAGCGCTGCATTCAAAACGTCGTTTTCACTCTTTAGCTTAGTCCGCAAATTTTGCGCGGTCCTCTTTTCGCCTCTAGCAGGCGTTTAGGTCTTTCTTCATTTCATTTTCTTCTTTTTTTTTCTTTTTTAGAAGGCTTCAATCAACTTCTTTTATCTTTGTTGCTTCATGACCTTTTCTTTCGCTTCTTCAATTCTCGCCCTCAATCCTGCTCAAGTCCGCCTTTCAACGGATCCCGACCCGCCAATCCCCTGACTGCCCGCTGCGACCTTGCGCTTAGGCAATTTTCTCGGCGTTTTTTTCCTTACTGCCGCAACTCGCCGCAACTCGACGCAACTCGACTCACCTCGACTTTTCACCTCCCCTCCCATCCACCACCGTTGTGCCGGGCTCTTCACCTCCTCCTCCCCCCTCCCTCTCTCTCCTCCCGGCCATCGCCTTCTACCCCATGTTTCCCTCCTTTCCCGCCTCACTTCGCGCGTCCCGACATGTTATGGGCTACATGGACGAACACGCCACTGGTCTCTTCGCTGGTCCTCTGCTCCTTCGTCTTCCTCGTCTGGGCTTTTGACTCCAACACCGTCCAGCTAAATCTGATCCTCCCCCTCGCCTGCTGCGGTCTGCTCTTCTCGCTCGCTCCCGAGCGCACCGCTGCCGTCGTCGGGGCGCTGCCTGGCATCGTCTCGGTCCTCTTCAACGACTACCACCTCGGCGGCCTCTTCTTCACAAATGCCAACATGCTCTTCACCGGCGCAGCCACTGTCTGGTACGTCGCCTGTTCTACTTCCATACTACCCTTCACATTGGCCGACTGTCTGACGCGTTCTTTCTTCTTTCTAGGCTGCTCCGCAGAGCTTTCCAGACTCTTTGGAAACCCGTTCCCGAACTCATCAACATCCTAGGCGTTGACGTACCTGCTGCTCCCGAAGTCTCCCTGACCAACATTGGAGTGGACAAAGCCACCATCACCTGGACGCGGCCTTCATCCTACCGCGTCGTCGACAAATACATCATCCAGGTCAATGGTGTCAATGGTATGCCGACGCTTCCGACGAGAAGGCCATCCGCCATCCGCGCATTTTGCTAACCGGGTTGTCATGCAGTCGGCGAGTCTGCCACCAGTCAGGATACGTTTATCACCGTCTCAGGCCTGAAGCCAAGCCACTTTTACAACGTGCGCATCATCGCCATCGGCCCAAACAACTTCCAAGCCGGTAGCCGTGTCTTACGACTGCGCACGTTCGGTGTCGATGGCCGCCCACGCCTCGGAACCTCACGGCTGCCTTCCGAGTTCACCGAAGACGACGCCACCACGACCTCGCGCCAACAGGAAGCCGCCGGTGTGACGGGCGAAAACGGGAACGTGAAGCACCTTGTGACGTCGACATTTGGTGTTGCGCAGCCGCCACCGGAGTCACCGCAGTCACTCACCAGGGAGGGCAGTGCCTTGTCAGGTCTTGCGCCGTCGTCTCGCCGAAACACTGTCAATCGCCGTCATTCACCATCAACAACGAGCCTCGACCAGCAGCAGCAACTCCAGCAATCGAATGGGACTGTGTCGGCGTCAGCGGCGGATGACGAAGTGCAGGTATCGGAATCGCAGATGGCAGAGTTGAACCAACGGTACCTGAATCTGCGCAAGGAGACCGAAGAGACGACGGCGCTGTGCGCAAAAGAAGAGGAAGACATGAAGCGCCTAGTCGACGAGCTTGAAGCAGAGAAGCAGGCCAAGCGCAAAGAGCAGAAGAGGAAAGAGGAGCAGACCGAGAAGCTCAAGCGTGAGCAGGGTGCCACGGACCGCTCCATGCGTGCTGCTTTGTCTCGCCGGGCGCAGAAGGAGAAGAGACTCAAGGAGAAGGTCGCCGAGTTGGAACGACTGCACGAAAACATTGAGAAATGGGACAAGTCTATCAAGGAGATGCGCGAAGAACAGCTCAACTACGAGAAACAGCGCAAGGACCTGGACGAGGAATACCAACAAAAAGCCAACGACTTGCGTGAGAGCAACAAGAAAGCGCAGGCCGAATGCACACGCCTCGAGGCAGAGCTCAAAGAGAAGCGTCGCATGGTCAAAGAGCTGGAGGACGACAGGGCGACAACGCTTGCTAGCAACGGAGACGAGTCCGAACTGCGCTCTGAAATCATGGTTTTGAAGAGGGATCTTCAGCGCATGGAGAACGAGTTCCGGGCCCTGTTAAGTCATGAGAACCTGAGGAAGAAAGGACTCGATAGTCACCTCCTAATTCTCTCTGCGCAGATGCAGCAGATCCCACAACAAAACTTGGGAGCATACGGCTCTGCAGCAGCCAGTCCACCTGTCCAACCAAGCCTCGTTAGCCAGCCACTGAATTCGGTCGCGATGACGGCCTTCGACTATGACTTGGCCGCTGCGAGCCATATCCGACAGCGGAGTCGCGCAAGCAACTCGTTGTCAAGCGTCGCCGTGTCGTCTCCAGCGCCTGGCTTTGCGCATCTCGACCGGTCCGGACTACCGCCATCCTCTACGCCGCCGTATGTCGGCATCACGCGCCCGCCACCGCAGTCCGGTTTTCTAACGGGTCCATTCATGGGGTCGTCCGCCGACCATCCGAGCCCTGAAGACACCGGATTCAGAGCGTTGACTGCCGGCGCTCCACTGAGTCCCTCTGCCACATCCCTCTTGCCTTCCAACATCTTTGCAGATGACGAGCCATCAAGCCCATCGATGCATGCCCGGACCTTCAGTCCGTTCATACCCACGGACTTGCAATCTCTTGACGTCCTGGGCGGCGTCATAAACTTCAGTAACACGAAAGCAGCGGATAGCAACAGCAGCCACGGAAGCAACAGCAATAGCCAGCCTGCAGATGGACCAACTACAACATTCACAGCTGATCTGGCCGCAATAAGGACTGGGACTGCTAGCGGGCCACAGTCTCCGGCATCGTCCAACCGTTCCCGAAGCATTTTCTCCAGTCCGAGACAGTCAGCGCAGAACCTGCCCTTTTCTGTTTACGGCATCGAGGGGCCGGATGGTCGCCCGCCTGCAACCAGCGAATTACCATCGCCCATGGATGGTCCGGCAGGCATGTCCGGCGATCAGCCACCGAACACAAATCGATTCAATATCTTTCTGTTTCAACGTTCTCGTGGTGCCAAGATTCCCGACGAAGGTGGCCCGGCACTTGGGACGCTCAAGCATGGACAGAGTCAGTCCTTCCCTCGCCAAGGCGAAGATCCTGACGGCACTAGGAACAACCGTCGGATTAGTTTGTCTTCGTGGGGCATGTTCAACCGCAACTCTGCCGGCCCCGGTCTTATTGACAGCCAGCTCCCGCCCGCCGGCCATATCAACAAAACCGGTGGGTTTTCGGCCCGGAACTTGTTCCCGTTCGGTTCACGCACGTCCAACATCTTTGAAGACCGCGATACCAGCAGCCCACGACCAGCGTCCATGGCATCCATTGATATGGCGCGGCCGTCAACCGACAGCGGTTCCATCTGGGGACCGCCTGGGGACAATGGCGTTGCCGGTTCCGCAATTGGCAAAACGAGCCGCCTGTGGGCGGCTGACAATACGTGGTCCAGCAGAACCCCATCGCGGCGCCCGTCTATACATGGATCGCCTTCGGCTCTGAAGACGAACCTTGCCTCTGCGGACGACGAGATCCTGGACGAGAAGGAACTTTTGAATCCTGAAACGTCGCCAAGCCAAGTTGGTGTCATTGGCAGCCGCCCTCCGATGTCCTCCCGGGTCAAGTCGTTGAATCCTGCAGCGCCCACATTTATGGCCAACATCTTCCGTCCCAAAGGTGATAAAGATAAGGACAAGGATGCGAAGGACAAGGACAGGACAAAGGGCAAGGACAAGGACAAGGGCAAGGACAAGTCCAGCAGAGGGCGCGACAAGGACAAGACGAAAGACCACGACCGGGCAGAGACGCCAGCACCGCCCGGGACGCCAGGTGCAGTCATTGTTCCAAGCTTGGTCGTTGCCGAGGACGTGCCGTCCATCTCGCGCCGCTCTCGTGACGGGCTGTCGGTGCACACGCAAGCGTCGGTGTCCGAGTCAAGAAACTCACTGGACTATGTTGTGTCCAACGCCACGTCTGAGCCTACGAGCGTCGGACTATTGTCATCGTCCAAAGACAGCGGCAACGACCACGCGCTGCTCAAGCTATTCCGAAAGGAAAGCACGGGAAAGCTCAGCTTCCCGCGGCGCATTGGACGGAGCAAGGGCACGACAGGCAGCATGGCGGGCTCGGAAAAGAACCCATCGACGGGACGGTCGAGTTTTGGTGACTACGACGATCTTGCGGACGAGAACGCCTTGTCGGCGACCAGCAGCAGGCGCGTGGGCACGAGCCTGGGGCTGCCACTGGCAACGGTGGCCAGCTCCAGCACGGGTGCAGGTGCCAGCGGCAGCACAGACAGCGTGAGCGGCAGCCCGTCGCTGGGCCCGTCGAAGCGCGACAAGAGCGAGAGCAAGCTCAAGGGCAGCGGCTGGTTCTCGATCAAGAAGAAGAATCGCGAGAAGGATAGCCTAGACATCGACCGGGACCGTGGCTTTCTTGGCGAACCCGACTCTACGTCGTCTTCTTTGGCGACGCGAGTATCGACAGCGACGACAGACGATGGCGAAAAGTAGAAGTGGCAGCGTGGCTGCGGGCGTTTCTGTGCTGGGTTTTTCTGTCTTGGTCTGACCTGCTTGCTGCAGAGCGTTAAAGAAGAATAGACTTGGAAACGAAAAAGAATATTGGTCTTGTGTTTATATTTCGGTCTGTGATTTAAGATGCAGCCTGCCTGCCTGCCTGCCTGACTTAGGAGGCTCAAAATCCGCAATAGTACCCGTAGCTTGCGGTTGCGGCAAGGCGGTGTGGGGAATGTGGGACGCTAACTGCCGAATGTGAGCACATTGGCGAAAATCGACAGACTTCCCGTTCCTGGCAGTCATCCCGTCATCCTGACGAGACTTCTGCGGCCCCAGCATCCCCTCTGCCACACCGACAACCTCTCCCACTTCCACTGTGTCAGCAGACGGAACCTTTTTTTCGACTCGCCTCTCCTTATGGCCACCATGGCCGCGGGCATCGACCAGCCGTCCTCCGGGCCAGCAGGCAGCAGCAGCAGCAATGCACCACAGTCACAGTCACAACCGCCACCACCACCGCCGCCGCCACGACGACCACCACAGCCACAGCCACAGCCACAGGCCGGACTACCCATGCCGTCGGCCAACCCGCTACCCCTGTCGGCGTCCCAGGAGGCCCAGGTGCGCGATCTGTACTACGACCGCGTGCGGCAGCAGTGCCACGAGGAGATCAAGGGTAGCCTCCCCCCTCCTCCTTTGCTTCCTCCTTGTCCGCTACCCCTCTCCTCCTCTGCTTCCTCCTTGTCCGCTAACCCCCTCTCCTCCTCCAGCCTTTGCCGACTGCGCCATTGGCCGCACCTTTTCCGTCGTCTTTGCCTGCCGCGACCGCAACACGGCCATGAACGCCTGCCTCAAGGCCCACGCCACGCCCGCCGCCCTCGACGCCGCCCGCGAGGAGTGGTTTGCGCGCCGCGCCGAGCGAGCCGCCGAGCGCCAGCGCACGGCCCTGCGCAAAGCCGAGCAGGAGCGCCTCATGCGCGAGTGGTGGGGGCTGGAGAGCGGCAGCGGCGAGGGTGGTGGTGGTGCTGGTGGTGCCGCCGAGAGCACCAACTTTGAAGACATCCAGGCCAAGCGGCGGCGGCACGAGGCGGAGCAGCTCAAGCGGCCGGAACGCATTGGCGGGATGCCGGCCAAGGACCGGCCACGGTTTTGAGCAGAAGAGTTGTTCACTTGCATTTTCTACATCCCGGCGCATGGGGGGTGCATCCTGTCGAAATCATCCATTTTCTTTCCTTCTTTGGGACGGCGTCTCTGGAATATAATCCTACTCTTTGTGCGGACAAAAAAAGAATAAAATCGTTCCCATTGGCCTCATATATCTGTACTCCGTACCCTCCCACACCACCCCTACAAGTTCTGCCTCACCAGCTTGGCCACCGCACCGGCAACACCCCACGACACCTCGTAGCCGCGCCCGCCTACGCCGTAGGCGTGCACAACGACAGGGACGTTGGCCGGCTTCTCGCCGGCGGCTGTCGCCTTGGCGGCCACATGCTCCAGACGCTGCACCTCGAGCCGCATGCCGCCCTCCCGCGTGGGCCGGCGGCCGACTACGTCCGCCAGCACATCAAACGCCTCCTCGCTGCCGGATGGCGCACCGCCCAGGATTGGCGGGTAGGTCTCGGCAAAGTTGGCGAGCAGACGCGCGCGCGTCTCGGCGGACGGCGCGGCGTCCCAGTTGCCGGGCTCCTTGGTGCCGCCAATAATCGTGCCGCCGTCGAAGAAGCGCGGCACGGAAAAGGACCAGGTGCCGTCGGCGTACTGGCGCGTGACGGTGGCGTCGCAGGCGTTGCGCACCAGGCAGGTCTGGCCGCGCGTGATGAAGACGTTGGCGTCGTCGCCAAAGCCGTTGCCCGAGCAGTTGACCACCAGGTCGAAGCGGTCCTGCTGCGCGCCGCCATCGCTACTGCTGCTGCTAAAGAACAGCTCGCTCGGCGTGCGCAGGTTGCGCCGCAGAATCTTGCCGCCCGACACCACGACGCGTCGCAGCAGGAAGCTGCAGTACACCATCGGGTTGACGCACCACGTGCGGTACGTGCAGGCCCAGGTCACACCCGCCGGCAGCGGCACGCCATCGCTGTAGCTGCCGTGCACGCCGCGCGCCTCGTCGCAGAAGACGCGCAGGTCCAGGTTCAGGTCCTCGTCCAGCAGCCCCAGCCGCTCCTGCACGGCCGGGTCGCCCAGCTGGCGGTACTCGGGTCCCGGCGCGTCCAGGTATTCGATGCCCGGCACAAAGGTGATGCCCGCCTCCGGGTACCGTGCCTGTGTGCGCTGCATTTGGCGAAACGTTTCGACGGCAAAGGCGTGGTCGCGCTCGGCGGCCGCTGCGGCCTCGGAACCGTCAGCCATCCACAGCACCCAGCGGTTGTGGGCGCCGGCCCAAGGCGACGTGTAGTTGATGGCGGCGCGGGGGTCCAGGAAAAACGTCTCAGCCGGCGCGGGGAAGTCCCGCGCCACGACGGTCACCTCCAGGTTGCCCTCTGTGTCCTCTTGCAGCAGGCGGAGGGCCGTACTGAGGCCGATGACGCCGGCACTGGGATGTTAGTTGGAAGAAGGGAGAGAACCCGGAGGGACTTCGAGACGTACCCGATGACGGCGACCCTGGTGCGTGGAGGCATGGTGACGTGGGTATAGTGGCGGGTATGCTTTCGCTTGGTAAATGAGGGTGTGAGGAGACACGCTTGGAGATGTGTTGGGTCCCCAGACACTTATACTCTAGCGAAGGCGTCTCAAGGCCGACCCTCAGGCACCCTCCGTATGGCAGTTTTGTCGCCTTTGCTGGATGTCCGATGACGGGCCTTACGCCCGGTCTTTACGCCCGAGCGCAGGTGAGGCCGAGGGGTAGCAGTGGCGAGGTCGCACATTAGGTCTGAATGCGTTGGGCGGCGCCGTTGATTGGCACTCTGTAAGCGTTTCGTAATAGAATAGCGCTATGGGCTGTCTGCCCCATCGCTTCACAGCCACCACCCAACAAGGCTCAGCTCTCCAACGGTCCAGCCCGCGTCAACGGCCGCCTGCCGTGCGGCGGGCGTTGTGCACCGCGACTCTGCCTGGCGTTCCTCGATGGCATCTGACCAGCCTTTTTTTTCGATCATCTTTTCCCTGCCTCTCTTCTTCCTTCATCCTCCTGTCGGATCGGTCGCGCGCTGCTTTGGAATCTTGAATGGGTGCGCCTCCGTGTTGAACACGTAGTCGTCCAGGCTCATGTACTCGGGTTCGGTGAACGTCAAGTACAGGTACTTGAGCGTCTCCGCTAGCCAGAAGCTCTCCATGGCATCTAGCTTTTGCGGCGTCCCCGTCACCGTCACGTCGGCAATTGCCGAGTTGGCGTGCCGCGTCACCGTCGACCGCTCGATTGACAGGTACATGTTCCACGCCGCCTCCTGCAGCGAGCGTTCGCCAGTGATGCGGTACAGCAAGAAGACGCTCTCCACCGCCTCGGGTCGCAGCAGGTACCGCGGGTCGGACACGCCCGCAAACCCCGGCGGCCGTCGCACGTCGTCGTCTGCCACGTCCGGCGCCGCCACCGTCTTCGTCCGCTTCTTAGCCGCCCGCCAGGCCACTTCGTCCCAGGGGCAGGCGGGCGGGATGTCGGCACTGCCGTTTGTGTTGGTGTTTCCGTTTGCGCTTAGCCTTCCCAACATCCACCGCGCCGCCGCCTCGCCTTCTTGCCGTGGGCACGGCACGACGTCAAACACTTCGGGCATCACACCCGTGGGAAACGCCGCGTAGGCCCAGACACAGCCTTGCGTAAGCTTGAGACCGACGTCGACGTCGTCGGGGCGGTCGAACAGGCGACCGCCCAGCGCAAACATGCCCCCGGCAAAACACGACAGATGCTCGCTCTGGGGCAGCAGGCGAACCTTGGCTTGATGCTGTCCGCCGAGACCGCCGAGACTGCCCTCACTGCTCTCGCTGTTCCCGTTACCACCCGCCTCGTAGTCGGTAAACGCCAGGCCGGCCATCAGGATGTCGTGCCCCTGTGCCTCGGGCTCAGGGATCATGGGCCGGAATAGGAGGTGGCGGCGCGCCGCGTCGGCGGCCTTGGCGTACATCTGCGCGTAGGCCGGGTCGCGGCCGCCCAGCAGTAGATGCATCTTAGGCAGGTACTCATAGAGCGAGTCAGCCAAGGCGCCGAGCGAGTAGGTGTGGCCCTCGCCCGAAAAGTCAAAGGCGGGCGTGATGGTGTCGTCGGAGCCCTGCAGGTTGAGGTAGACGGGCCACAGGCCCGGGATAGTGGTGTTGTCCTGCACGGCGGCCAGCGCCCGCGTGACGCGGTGGACGGCGTCGTAGTAGCGCATGTCGCCCGTCAGCTGCGCCAGCCTGGTGAACTCGAGCGACAGCGTGCCGACGGCGGCGGCGGCCTCGTGGTCGCTGGTCACGAGCAGGCCCTGCCAGGCTCGGTCAAAGTGGAAGCGGTTGGCCGGCAAGTGGCCTGTCGCCGACGTGTCAAAGGCGGCCAGCAGCATGCGTGCTAGTTCGACCGCCTTGTCCAGCAGAGGCTGCGCTCCGCTGAGTTCAAAGGCCGACAGCAGCCCGCCCAGGTAGCGGATGGTCGTCTCAAACAGGCTACACTCAAACGACGCGGCCTGGTCCCAGTCGATGGTCGCCACGGCGCGCACCGCCTCGTCAAACTCGTCGCGCAGTCCCATGATCCACAGCGTGTCCAGCGCGTCCACCAGCGTCGCGCCCCAGCCGCTGAAGCCGTCGGCGCCTTTGAGCCGGATCGGCAGCAGTTCGTCGTAGCCCCACGCATACTGCCGGTACGCCTCCCAGCAGCGGCGGAAGGCGTCGCGGATGGACACGCGCCGCGCCTCCCGTAGCTCTCTGCGGTCCGCCGCGGCGTAGTCGGGGTCCGCGCGGAAGTTGTACTGGATGGGCGGTTGCTCCAGGCCGGCGCCCGTGGGCAGCTGTGCCAGGTCGGCCGCTGCAATCGGGTACTTCCGGGGTCGCAGGTCCCAATTGACGGAGCTGTTGACGTAGGCGATGGGCTCGTCGGAGACGTGAGCGGGGGGGAGCACCTTTTGCAGCTGAATGTGGCTACCAACAGCACCGCGCATGGCTTCGTACGGCGACTGCAGGCCGCTGGGCGGATGGAAGAGGAAGACCACGACCACGAAGAAGGCCGCCACCGACAGCAAGATGCGCGACTTGCGCTGAACGGACACGGCCGACAGCAGAATGGCCATGATGGACGAGGAGATGAGCGGTTTGGGGAGGTTCAAGGCATGGTGTTTTTGAAGAGAAAATGGGTACGGAATTGAGGAGAACTGAGGACAAAATGCGAGGGGCCTTGCGATGTCGCCGTCGTGCCTTTATCTAGGAAGGAGCGCCAAGTGCCGGTGCAGTTGGAAGCGTTGCGGGCAGGTGCGAGGCTAAAGACAAAATCTCACACAAGTCCTTTTCCTACGATCGACACCACTCGCCAAGCAAGGAGGCGGTGGAGCAGCGGCAGCCGGAATGTCCGAGGCATGGACAGGCGCACGTTCTACTGCTCGTCCTCGACGACGATGCACGACGATGAGGGAGGAGACAAGACGGCAGCTCGAGAAAGCTTGGCGGGGTGAATGCTGCTCGGCTGGTCCCTTTGCCGTTGCGGAGACGCACAAGCGCGAGGCTTGTCCCAACGTCCAAGGCCCGTTCGCTGTCACCGTCTGCCTTCAGGAGCGAAGCCAAGAAAACGGGCCATCAAACTACGAAACAGGTGTCAAAGTTTCACGATGCAGGGGTTGAGGGGCACTCTTCGCGCAAGGAGGGAGTAAGAGAGGAAACGGAAGAGAAAGCGATTTATGTCTTTGATTTATTCAGCCGGAAAGGGCGACCCAGATCGCCTCCCGTTTCGGAGCTGTCTGCGGATCGTAGACGGCTTTCAGCAAGAAGTGCCGTGGTGCCTACACTTAACCACAGCCGTGTTTCCTCCTATGGAGTAAGTGTCTAAGCTTCCGTAGCGGAGCATCTGTGAACTCATGTCACGAGAGAAAAGGAAGAAGCAGCTGTTCAGTCAGGTTCTGAGTACTCCGTACAGCTCCCTGACCACTTGAAGGACCAACCAGCCATGGGCGCCACAGCGCCTAGCTTCGAAGAATTACAGGGCTCTAGTGGTCAAAGTTTAAGTACTCCGTCGAGCTAAATATAAGTGGGCCCCTGATAAGATACGGAGCACCAGAAAATTTTGGAAGAGATTCTCCGTCAAATCTCAACCTCACCCTACAACCCCAACAATGTCGTCGTCTATGCGCAACGCCATCCAGCGTCGCTCGCACCGCGAGCGCGCTCAGCCGCTCGAGCGCAAGCGGCTCGGCCTCCTCGAAAAGCACAAGGACTACAGCCTCCGCGCCAAGGACTGGGCCAAGAAGAAGGCCACGCTGCAGCGACTACGCGAGAAGGCTGCCGAACGGAATGAGGACGAGTTCTCCTATAAGATGATCTCCCGGAGCCGGGGGCCCGGTAGTTCTCTGACACGCGGCAGCGACGAGAAACGCGCCCGCCACTGGAGCGGCACCGTGGACGGCGACCGCGGCGGCCGCGCGCTGCCGGTGGACACGGTGCGGCTGCTCAAGACGCAGGACCAGGGGTATCTACGGACCGTGCGGAATGTGGCCCTGAAGGAGGTGGCCCGGCTCGAGGAGCGGGCGGCCATTGCAAAGGCATTTTTGGGGGACGCGGGAGACTTGGTTGGCAACGACGAAGACGACTCTGAATTTGACGACGACGACGACGATGACACAATGACGAAGAAGCAGAAGCAGAGGAGGAAGGCTGCCAGGAAACAAGCCAAGCCGCAAAAGATTGTCTTTGCCGACACGCCAGAAGATCGAGACGAGGCGGTGCTGGACAAGATGGAGGAGGACGGTGGCGACGATGGCAGCGGCATCGGCGACAAGGCACAGGCACAGGCACAGGCGACAAAGGTCGAGAACGCGGCACGACTACAGCGCCGGCTGGCCAAGGCGAAAGAACGCCTGCGCGCGCTGACGGCAGCCGAGAACGAGCTGGAGCTGCAGCGCGCACGCATGGCCAAGACGGCGACGGTGGACATGGTGACGCGGTCGGGCAAGAAGATCAAGGTGCGCCAGCGGAAGAGGTAGAGGGAGGGGATTTGTTGGCTCACTCTTTGGTGGATCAGGAATATCATCTGCTCTCTACTAGCCAAGCTCTGCTCTTACTAGCCAAGCTCTGCTCTTACTAGCCAAGCTCTGCTCTTTACTAGCCAAGCATGAATAAAGGACGCAAAGAAAAGGAAAACGCCGCATCCTGCATGAACGCCAGCATGATCTACCAGGAGAAGAAAAACAATGATACGCGAGAACTAGTGCCCATGACGACCCCATCCATCCCATTACAGCTTCTCCGACGTGATGCACTTGAACAGACAGCCCGCAATCGCCAGCACCGCCCGCACACACAAGGCCACGCACCAGAAGCAGGCCTTGAAGACAAAGGTGACCAGCCGCAGACAGCCGGGCATCTTGTCCTTGTCGTCGTCGTCCCTCCGGTTGCCGCGCCGCCTGTTCTTCTGGCCGTTGCGCCCAGGCGAACCCCCCTCATTGTCCTGCCGCCCGACTCCCATCGGCCCCATCTCAAACGCCTTGCCCGACAGGTCGATGCTCGTCTGGCTCTCGAGGTCGAGGTCCAGCTCCTCCATGCGCGCGCGGCCGCTCTTCTTGCCCGCCTTGCCCTTCTTCTTCTGCCTGCCGTGGCTGCCCCACAGGCCCCCGCCGCCTCGGGCCGACGACGGGCTGTCACGCCCGCCGCGGTGGTGGTGGCGGCTCTTGCTCGCAAAGCTCATGCGGCTGCTGCCGCTGTGCGCCAGGACCATGTTGACCAGGCTGCCGCGCTGGCTGCCGCCGCCGCCTGCGCCGTAGACGGCGCTTGGTAGCCCGGGAAGACCACTGCCGCCGCCACCACCGCCGTCGGCGGCGGCCGCTGGCGGCGGCGCAAACTGCTCGACGCTTGTAAACTGGCCGTCGCTGTGGGCGACCAGGACCAGCGCGGCGACGACGACGTCGACGAGGTACACGGCGTCGATCTTGGAGGCGATGCCAGTGTCGATCTCGAGGTAGCCGGCGCCGGTGCCGTCGCGGGTCAGGCGCGCCAGGTGCTGCGGCGACTCCAGGTGCTCGACGGTGTAGGCGGTGCGGCTCCACGTGGTGCTGCGCTCAATGGTGATGCAAAAGGGCAGCGCCAGCGACGGGTGCACGAGGAAAAAGTTGCCCGAGTCGTCGTCCCACACCAGCCGCGCACACTCCCGCTCCGCCGTCATCACCATGGCCATGTCGTTGGGCCGCTCCAGCGCCATCCGCGTCGCCTCCGCCGGGTACAGCAGCGCCACCAGGCCGTCCTGCGGCTGGTGCCGCCGCGTCTCTTCCTCCAGCACCGTCGTCATCGCCACCTTCCAGTTCTTGCTGCCGTCGAGGCGTGCGAGGGGGTTGCCGCCGCTGCCGCCGTTGCTACTGTTGCCGCCTGCCCCGAGGCCCGCGTCGAGTATGCTGCCACCACCACCCATCATGCTGCCGTTTGGCGGCGACATGTCCAGCACGCTGTTACGGGCGCTGCCACCGCCGCCCGCGCCGTCGCCGTCCGACGAGCCACCGCCGCCGCTGCTGCTGCTGTGGTCCTTGCTGGCATCAATCTTGAACGGCCGTGCCGGGTCATGCCGTGACAGCGTCACGTAGGCCGACATGGACGTCGGGTCCAGTCGCAGCCGGTAGAATGGGTGGTTGGTGGCTGAGTTGAGCCGGTACACGGGCGCGTCCTTGTCGCAGCTCATGCGCAGACAATACACGCCGCCCTCGGACGGGCCTGCCTTCCACCCGTTGGCCACCTTCCAGAAGCTGCGCAGCTCGTCCGTCGTCGACGGCACCGGCAGTGTGGGTGCCTCGCGGTGCTGCTGCGACATTGGCGTCGGGCCCGAGCGACCGGTCACGGCGGTCGCGGCGGTGGCGGCCGCCGTCGACCACGGCTGCCGACCTGTGGCTGGCGTTGCGGTTGTCGCCGACGACACGGCGACAGGACTGGCGACACCCGCACTCAGCGGAGACTGCACTGCCGAGGCGGGGTGGCTGCTGCCGCCATTCATAAACTGGTGCTGCGGCTGCTGTTGTAGCTGTTGCTGTTGTTGTGTCGCCGGCGAGACTGGCGAGTAGAGAGGGCGGCTGATGACCGCACGAGGGATGCGCGTCGGGCTTGTCTGTGTCGGGAAGTAGTCCTGCTGTTCGAGTGGCACTTCGGGGTTGTACTGGGGGAAGATGGAGCGAAGAGTTGGTGGCCGGTGTTGCGCTTGTGGCTGCTGCTCTTGTTGTTGTTGTTGTTGCTGCTGTTGATGGTGCTGCTGCCGCTGCTGATTCTGCTGCTGCTGCGCTTGGTGTTCAATGATGTGGCCTGCTTGGTCGGGCATGGGCGGTGGTGGATCGTCTTCAAACGGCGGACTATCGTCGTACGTCGAGAGACGCATCTTGGCAATGGAGCTGCGTGAGCGCACACTGCCACTACGCGTGGGGTCCTGGACGTTGTCGCCCCGGCGAGTCTGCACATCCGCCACGGGTGCCGGTATCGGTACAGACGCTGTCACCGCCTCGCCGATGGGCTGCTGGAAATACTGTGCAATGATATCCGGGGTTTCTCGTCCCGACGCCGGTGGCTGCTGCTGCTGCTGTCCTTGGGGTGATGCCGCTCGTGGCCGCGCGCCTTGTGTTCTGGATGGTGGCCGGCCTGTGTTTGGAAAGAGGGAGAAGCCTCCCGCGGGCGCCGGAGTAGACATGATTCTGGACAAGGACGAGGGAGGGGTCGTTGTATACGGGAGCCGTGTGGTGCTGGCATGCGGCGGGTGAGACAAAGACAATATACAGGAAGGGAAAGGATGAAGATGAAGGGGACAACAACGGTCAGACAAAAAGATCTGCCAAAGAAGAGGAATCGACGACAGAACGACAGATCCAAGACTCGCTCCCGTCTCTCACGCAAAACGTTCTTGATCAAGGGAGGCACAGACGGGAGGGGAACGGGAAACGAGTTGCATATATTGCTCTCTTCAGAGGACTCCGGGTTACTTGCCCAGGCAAGGGAACACCTCTGCCGGCTTCTCCAGAGAAAGGACCTAGAGAGAGGAACAGTGCAGGGGCCTTGCCAGCGTAACTCTCCCCGCGTAGCCATTCAGAGACGGCGAGAGACAGGGACCAGCGCTTCCCCCCTCCTTGAATATCCAGCGCGTTCCGCCGCTCCATGACCGCGCGCCTGCAGCAGGAGAAGGGGCATCAGCGCGGCAAAAGGCGTAACTGCCCCTCCACCGTGGCTATTGCCGTAAGCGCTGGGCCTGGTAGGGGGCCTGAAAAGCGGGTTCGAGGACCGTGTCGTTGCAGTGGACAGACAGCGGGATGTGGGTGGCGGACCCACTCCAGGCTCCAAACGGGGCTCTGATTGGAGATTGAAAGTCGCGGCGGGCGGGAAGCCCGAACACTCCAAATATAGAAACACGCCAGACAAGGGCCCGCGGGCCAATCGGAGCGCTCATCACCTCGCAGGGTAGACGCCGGGGCGCGAGTCTGGGGGATACAAGGCGGTGACGGGCGAACGACTCTCTTTATTTCTGTCTGCCTTTTTGGTCTTTTGACGGCGCCAAGCGAGGTGGTTGTCGGCTGGCTTGATAGGGCACAAGGTTTGATGAGCAGCTGATGCATATATCCGAATTTGCTGCAGTATTGACGTAAGCGGGCGGCCAACGTGTCCGGAAGTCGTAAGCGCTGTGGTGGTAGCACTCGGATCCCAAGGCAGGAAGAGCGATGGCCACCGGCAGCAGACTGACATCCCCCAGACTGGTGCACCGCTGTTGGAGCTGCTGAAGGCAGCTCAGGCACGCAACCCATCTCTGGCCAGGAAGGCAGCGATGGGCCGAATCCCATCCGTCACGATCGACGACGACGGCCTACAGAAGGTCGGGGCTTTTTGGGTGCCGCCCGAAGAATCGATTCGCCGCGAAGTATTCCGGTTGTACCACGACAGCGAGGAAGCAGGACAGCGTCAAGAGGACATGGATCTTGTCCGACAGCGTTTCTTCTGGGAGGAAATGCTCGCCGATGTTCACGAGTACGTTTCCAGTTGCCACGTCTGCCAAGTTAGCAAGTCACGAAGGCACAAGCCATACGGAGAACTACATCCGTTGCCTGTCCCCGAGGGACCTTGGCAAGAAGCGTCCATGGACTTCGTCACTGGCTTGCCAGCGGTGTTCGACGGAGTTCGGTTTATGGACGCAATCCTGGTTGTATGCGATCGATTCACGAAGTACGCAAGGTTCATTCCGGTCAGCACAACGATTACAGCCGCAGAACTCGCTGCCCTGCTCTACAAGGAAATTTCGTCCGTCTACGGTTACCCTCGCGGCATCATCAGCGACAGAGGTTCGTCTTTACAAGCTCATATTGGCGCGAGGTATGTCTGCAAGTCAACATGAAACGAAGACTGTCCACTGACTTTCATCCGCAGACCGATGGCCAGACGGAACGAACGGACCAAATGTTGGAACAGTACATGCGTTGCTACATCACCGACTGCGACAACGCGTGGCCGAATTTGCTCACTCGGCCGAGTTTGCATTCAACAACGCGAAGAACGAGTCGACGAAACTGGCCCCTGGCCAATGCTTCCATTTGACGAGAAAAAATGTCTCGCCGTCCACCTTTTCTTCTCCAAAGATCTCCTCCAGCTCCCACTCCCCGTCGTCGCCTTTTAGTTCTGGTGGCGGGGGTGGCTCCTGCTTGCCCTTCCTTGGAATGGCGCCATGGTCTCAAGAATGCCGCGGGAAATACGTTGTGCAGGCGGCTGTACTGCTCGGGGAGAAAGAGTCGATAAGCTTGTTTGCTGATCCGTTCTGCCACTCGGAAGGGCCCGATAAACTTGCGTGCCAACTTCTTGTCCTTCAGTCGAAGATTCTTGGTGTTCGCGAAATTCTTGTGGCTTCAGCTTCTTGTCGGCGTACTTCTTCTGGCGAGCACGCGCCTCAGCCAAATGATCGGTCGCTTTCTTCCGTGTGGCAGAACGGATCGGCAAACAAGCTTATCGAATCTTTCTCCCCGAGCAGTACAGCCGCCTGCACAACGTATTTCCCGCGGCATTCTTGAGACCATGGCGCCAACCCAAAGGCAAGCAGGAGTCACCCCCGCTACCAGAATTAAAGGCCGACGACGGGGAGTGGGAGCTGGAGGAGATCTTTGGAGAAGAAAAGGTGGACGGCGAGACATTTTTTCTCGTCAAATGGAAGCATGGCCAGTGGAGTACAACGAATGGGTCGCCAAGGACGACATGCACGCGGATCGCCATCCAGCCTTGTCCGTTGTGATGGTCTCCGTATTCATTTGCATTTGCCAGACGCCGGCCGTCGGGCACATGAACGCGGCGTCTCGCGTCGATATCGTCTCCTCAAATAGGTCGCACCGAGGCGTCAATACAGCGGCTTTCGACGCCTCCACGAAGTCCCTTCTCCCCTTGCCAACCCCCCCATCCTCAGTTCTCCTCGCTCGACTCGTCCAGCCCCTCTTCATCATCCTGCCGGAAGATGACCTTGTCGGCCAGCTGCAGCACGCGCCGCACCGGCAGCCCGATCACGTTGTCGACGCTGCCCTCGATGCGCTCCACGAGCACGAGTCCACCCGTGCCCTGCAGCGCGTACCCGCCCGCCTTGTCGGCGCCCTCGCGCGTGCGCACGTAGCTTTCAATGACACCGTCGGTCAGCCCGTCCGCCTCCCGCACAAACACCACCTTGGTCTCCTCCGTGTGCGTCGCAATCGCGTAGCCGGGGTGTGCTGCGTCCTTGCGCGGCGACAGCAGGCAGATGGCCGTCAGCACGCGGTGCGTGCCGCTGTCGCGCAGGTGCCGCAGCATCTGCACATGTGCGGCAGCCGACCGCGGCTTCTCGAGGATCTGGCCGCTGCGCGTCACAATCACCGTGTCGGCGGCAATGACCAGTTCCGGGTCGGGCGGCACCCCCGTGGCCTCGCCCCCGGAAGCTGCCTCGCGACCTGCCTGCGTCGTGGCGGCCGCCTCCTGCGCGGCCAGCACGGCTTGGTAGACGTCGAGGCATTTCTGCTGCGCCGTCGTCGACACGTACTCGAGCGGCCCAAACAGGTTCTTCGACAGGTTCTCGGGCTTGGTCGACGGCCAGACCTCGACGCCGGTCAGGCCGACCTGAGCCAGCAGCGCTCGGCGGCGCGGCGAGGCCGACGCAAGGATGACGCGGTGCGAGCGCAGGTGCGCGAGGAGGGGGGTGCTGAGAGGCGGCGGCGGTTTGCGCGGCCCTGGGGGAGGAAGAGGTTGAGGTGCTGTGCTGCCAGTCGCGCCAGCAGACGAGGACGGCGGGGGACGGATGGGAAGCGAGTCCGTGGCACTATACTCTGGCGGCGGATCAGTCGGGAGAGAGTCGGGCGGAGCGCCGCCCTTTTTGTCAGCCATTCTCGGTGTCAAGGGTGTGAGGAGTGAGGGGGAGGGGCTGATGGAGATGAACGATGAGACCTGCTGCTAAAAAGATGGCCTGTGGGTCGGTACCCCACTTTCGTGTTAATCCTCAATCACATGCCATCTTTCCTGAGCTTCAGCGACTTTGCTCTGCTTTTGCATCACCCACGCCCATTACCACGCCCATTTACCACGCCCATCTATCAGAGAAGCACGACGTGGAAGGCCCAGAATGTCCAGACAATCCTCTTCCACGCCTCAGGCGGATGCTTCTGTGACTTCCAACGGCGATGACAAGACACGCCTTTCCGAACATGAGAAGAAGCAAAACCACATTGCATCAGGTCCGTGAACACGTTGGCTCAATCATCGCGCTCTTTCACAGGCAACGCACAGCTGACTTTGTGCCCAGAGCAAAAGCGCCGCCAGGCCATCCGCGATGGCTTTGATCGCTTGACCGAGATCGTGCCTGGGCTCGAAGGCCAGGGCCGATCCGAGGGCCTCGTGCTCAAGCGGACGGTCGACTTCATCAACGACACGATCGAAGAGCGGCGACGCCTACTCCGCCAGATCGAGGCGCGTGGCGGCAAGGTCGACGACAAAGACCGGGTGTAGCCGAATGGACTGCACAAAGAGAGCGAGCCCATGCTGGTGAAGAGAAGAGGGCGATGCAACAGCGTCGGTATCTACAGGGGCATCGGCCGGATACAGTGTCTCTGGCGCAACCCACCGGCAGTTCAGATACAGCTATGCAGATCCAGGCGGTGTCATGTCCATGGCCACCCCGTGCGAGCAGTGCTATGCGCGCACCGCACGGGTGAGTCTAGTGCCGACAGCACCATCAATGCAAGAGCATAAACGCCGCGACGGCGACGACAAAGTCGGCCGCATTTACGGGGATTCTCGGGGGGAATATGGCTGGAGTGGTCTCTATGATTGCGCCCGCGTCTCCACTGACAGCATCCTTACCCCGGACAGGAGTCGCCGACGAAACTCGGCTCAACGAACTGAGGACCCCAGGAAAGAGATCATGGATGCGGTTTATAAAAGGAACCTCTTGCGCTTGTGACAGGCAGCTTCCACGCGAGTCTCTGCATGCCGCAAACATTGCTGGAGGAGGTTGCCGTCGCCGCGAAGATCCGACAGGAACCAGTGTACATCTGGTGTACATTACTCGTTAGGTACCTACATATACATTCGTGGCTGCTTTTCATTCCATCCCTCTCCCATCACTCATACGTGTTGGCCTTGTGCTGGAGGAAGCGAAGGAGCTCGTCCGGCGTCATATGGAACGTCTTCTTGGCCGTTCTGTCCGTGGCGGTCGCCGCCGGGCCTGTCTCCTCAGCCGGACTGCCGCTGCTGCGCGCCGGTGGAATGCCCGACAGGTCGACGGCCACCGTTCCTCGCGCAACGTCCTTGGGACCCACCACCACAATCGCGCCGTAGCCCTTGGACTTGGCCTCGCGCACCTTGAGCGGCAGCGTGCGCGCGCTCGCATCCAGGTCGACGGCGGCCAGGTGCGTCGTGCCGTCGGTGGCGCCCGCCTCGGTGGCGCCAGCCAGCTGCGCCTGCACGCTGTGCGCAAAGTCCACGACGGCGGCGCTGTCGTTGACGGTCAGCACGGCGACCTGCCGCGGGTTCAGCCAAAAGGGCCAGCGCCCGGCGTAGTGCTCGATGAGCAGCGCCAGCAGCCGCTCAACGGAGCCCAGCACGGCGCGGTGGATCAGCACGGGCGTAGCAGCGCCATTTGCCACGGCCTCTGCGTCGTGGTCACCGCCGATCTCGTGACCGGTCTCGTGGCCGGTCTCGTGGTCGGTCTCGTGGCCGGTCTCGTGGTCGGCCTCGTGGCCCATTGCCGCCTCCTGGCCCGTGGGTGCCTGGTAGCTCAGGCCAAAGCGCCGCGGCAGCTGAAAGTCCAGCTGTACGGTGGCCGTCTGGTGCTCTTTGCCGTCCGAGTCGCGCAGGATAATGTCAATCTTGGGCCCGTAAAAGGCGCCGTCGCCCGGGTTGACGGTCCAGGCGCGGCCGCTGTGGTCGAGCGCGCGGCGCAGCGCGGCCTCGGCAGCATCCCAGTCAGCGGGCGTGCCGATCAGGTGGCCGTCGGTCGGCCGTGTCGAGAGCACTAGCCGGTAGGGCCCCAGGCCCAGCACGCCATAGACGTGGCGCACAAAGTCGAGCGTGGCGCGGATCTCGGGCTCGACCTGGCTGGGCCGGCAAAAGATGTGGCCGTCGTCCTGGTGGAAACGGCGCACACGCGTCAGCCCGCTGAGCGCGCCCGACAGCTCGTCGCGGTGCAGCGGGCTGAAGTCGGCGTAGCGGATGGGCAGGTCGCGGTAGCTGTGGCGCTGGGCGGCAAAGATGAGGCAGTGGCCGGGGCAGTTCATGGGCTTGAGGCCGTACTCGCCCTCTTCGGCCGTCGTCGCCGTTGTGGTGGCACCATCATGGCGGCCATCCATATCTCTCTTAGCCAGCGACGCGCTCGTCACCGTAAACATGTCGTCGGCATAGTTGTCCAGGTGGCCCGACTTGGCCCAAAGGGCCTTTTTGTAGATGGTTGGCGTGATGACCTCCTGGAAGCCGTAGCGCACATACTGCCTGCGCAAGAAGTCGACAAGGCGGTTGAAGATGCGCGCACCGTTGGGCAGGAAAATGGGCGTGCCAGGGCTGTAGATGGAGGTAGTGAAGAGCTCCTGCTGGATGCCCAGCTCCCGGTGGTCGGGGGGGGTGCGGTCGGCTGCGGTCGGCTGTTGTGGAGTAGGTGGCGACCGCGGCGGCAATGGCGCATGTGAGGAGCAGTACCGTTGAGTGGGGAGGAGATCGGTATTGAGGGATGGTCGTGTCGAGGCAGCAGGGAACACGCGACCGCTGCAGGACGAAGTCGACGTGGTCAGCCAGATAGAGGGCCGTGGTCGACGAGGGAGCTGCCTCATAGCCGGACTGCCCAATGCGACAGACCTGTGCCTGGAGATGCGCATGGCACAGCTTCCTGTGGGGAGACGAAGTATGTACTCCGTACACTTTGAGGCTTCAGTTGGAGGTGGTCACTCTGGGCAACGTAAAGATTATGCAGTGTCCAATATTCAGAATTAGCGCCACTTCAAGAACTCGAAGAGCTTCTGTGCTCCGTACTTTGCTCACCGCCGCGAGCTTTCACAGCATTACCTATCCGCTGTTATTGAACAGAACAAGCCTTTCAGGAATACAAACTAATGTATTCCGACATCTTTCAACCATTCTACCTTG
Organism: Ophiostoma angusticollis; assembly: GCA_019925545.1. NCBI lineage: Eukaryota > Fungi > Ascomycota > Sordariomycetes > Ophiostomatales > Ophiostomataceae > Ophiostoma > Ophiostoma angusticollis. The sequence continues at coordinate 193,226 of JADHKL010000044.1, forward strand.
GACACCAATCCGACAGTTTTGAGCCCGTGACGGTCAACAAGTCTTTCTGACATAAGCAGGCATCCAACGTTTGTCCACGCGACAGGTGGCACGCGCTAAAGATCACGCGGCGCCGCCCCGTCTGACCAGGCACCCGCGCCCTGCCAGGACAAAAGACCGTCCCGGGCGGAACGGCACCTCGACACGGACTGTGCCAACAGACTCGCAGGCAGCAACTGGCCTCGGCAACTGTTACCTAATAAACAGAAATAGATAGCCGAAGCGACGTGTCGAGTCACAGCGCGGAGAGACGCGTTTCCGACCTTTTCCTCCTCTCTCCTCCACCTCACAAGCCTACGCATGTCCTCTGCCGCGTCTATATCAAAGGGCCGTGCTACCTTGCCACCTGCCTTGTCTCGAACGTGCCGGGACGCCATTCTAATGTCATCCCGGCCAGCTTCTGTGGCCTAGTCTCCGGGCAAGACCGTGTTTCTTGTTTACTTTTTTTGTTTACTTTTACCCACCCCAGCACATTCAGCAACGATACATGGCCGCTCCGCTTCCCGTCGAGAGCTCGTGGCGCATGGTCGACGGCGACCACGACAGCTTCGACACGTCCATCGTGCCCAACGCGTTCGTCACGGGCGGCGGCGGCAGCTGCATCGATGGAGACGGCGACGACCCGTTTGTCTCCTCTGGGAGCAGTGGACGGCCGTCGCAGCAGTCGTTCAGCGGCCCGACTACGGCTGTCTCCTCTCGAAGCCGGACCGGGCTCGGCGCCCGCACGGCCAGCGGCATCAGCGGGGCCGACACGATCCCGTCGTTGTCGTCGCAGGAGGACCACAGCAGCCTCGGCGGGTCACAGGACGACGACATCCATTCGTTCTTGCGCCAAGCCGAGAACGACGAGCGCGTGCTGCTGCGGTCGCCCTTCCAGCCGTCGCTGCCGTCGTCGGTCCGACAGAGCCCAATGAGCATGGGCGGCAGTGCCATGGAGGAAGACCAGCGGGTGCACAAGACGCCCGAGCCCGAGTTCCGCATGCCAACGGTTGATCTAGACGGCAGTCTTCACGCCGACGGCGGCTTTTCGCCTAGCCGGCTAGGTGACGGTCTGCGCCTAAGGCGACTCGCAGCGGCCTTCCGTGTCAGCGATACCGGCAGCCCATTGCCGAGGAACGATCGAGGCGCCGTCGGCAGCCTCCTGGGCGGACGGCGACGCAAGGCAGAAGCCGGCCGCACATCGTCGTCAGGTTCCGCGCCAAGACCGGCGGCTGCCTGGAGACGTTTTCCTCGCAGAAACATTGTGCTGCTGCTTCTGGCTCTGGCTGCTGCCTCGTGCGGTCTGTTCTTCTCCTCCAAGGCTGGCGACACGGTACCAGGCTTCTACGCGGCCGTCTGGAAGACGGCGTGCGTCATCCCGGGCATGTCTCGGCTCGTGGGCGGCCTCTCCTGCCCGGGCACGAAAACCACATGGTCATCGTCTAGCGACGGTGCAGCGCTCGACGCCAACTCCTGGGAGGCAAGCCCAGAGGTGTCCCTCGATAGCGTTCCGGCGTCCAGCAGCGGTGGCCGTGGCACGATGCCGGTCAGTCTTGCACGCGGGGCTACTGAGCTCATGCGCCTGCAGACGCAGCTGGCCGGCATCGTGCGCGACCGTGTGCATATAAGCCACAGCGGCCCCAGCGATGCCATCCCGCCTGCGTACGACGCGTGGCTTGTTCCGCGGGAGCGCACAAGGGCTCTGCGCACGGCTGCGCAGATGCTTCAGGGCGGCTTTGGCAGAACGAAGAGACAGAAGCAGGACAAGGAAGAGCAGGAAAAGCAGGAACAGCAGCAAGAAAAGGAGCAGCGCAGCGCCATGCTTCTCCTCATCGAGCTTGACGCCTACCTTGACGCGGCCAGGAGTGTGTCTAGGGCCCTGCGGCGCCTGCAGACCGGCGCTGCCAACACGGCGGCCGACGCCCTCGCCAGCCGCAGCCGGCAGACACTCGTCCAGCTCCGCCGCCTCTCGGCACGCGCCACCGATGCAGCGGTACAGCAGCAGCAGCAGCACGGCAGCGGCTGGTTGTCTTTGTGGATGGCGGGCAGCCGCGGCAGCGCCGTCTCGTATGCTCGCCGGCGCGACCTGCTGCTCGATACCTACCGGCGCCACACAGCCACAGTGCTGAGCCGGGCCGAGGACCGTGTCGACGAGGCATCAGCCGTACTCGGTGCGCTGGAGGCGGCCAACCGGCACCTGACGGCCGTGCAAAGCTACGTGGCGGCACGACGCAACGCCGTGTGGAGGGAAGCTCATGCCCAAGCCAATGCCGATGCCAACAGGCGCCAGCAGTCCGCGCAGCAACCACAGCACATCTCCTCCATTCTCGCCTTTCTGTGGGAGCTGCTCGTCGCGGGGCAATACAGTATAATTGGCGCGGCCTCGTCCGGGGGAACGGACAAGCAGGTCCGGGCCTGGACCGGCTACGTTGAGGAAATGCAGCGCCTCCGCGACGACCACGACGCAGCGGTCAGCCGCACCGTCGCGTTGCTGGACGAGTTTGCGGCCATGCGCGATGCGGTGGGCAGACTGCAAGCACAGTTCAGCGGCGACGACGTTGCGTTTGCCGCTGACGAAGGCGATCTGAATATGCGTCTGCACCTAGACATTGTCGCGGCAGGGATTGAAGAGCTTGAAGGCCAGAGCAGTGAACGTTGAGCTTCTCTTCTCTTTCTTCTCTTCTATTCTCTTCTCTTCTTGTCTCCTCTTCTCCTCTCTTCTCTTCTCCTCTCTTCTCTTCTCCTCTCTTCTCTTCTCTTGTCTCCTCTTCTCTCCTCTTTTCTTCTCTTCCTTCTATTGATTTCTAGATACCCCGCGATTCCTCGGACTGGTTTTGGGGACACAATCTTGGTGTTAGGCTTTGTGGGTACTCTCGGGTGAATTGATATTGTTCGAATGGTAGAATGAAGTATAGGATACAAGTAGTTTGGGCGTCACACTAGATTCTGTACGTCTTCCTCTTCCTAGAGGCGGGTATACAATAATCTGTCGGTGGTGCTTGCTTCTTCCAAGTACGAAACATCGCAGCGACGTGCGACGGCAGAGATTTCATGGTCCGACGCACAGCCCCTGAGACCACGTGATCGGATCACGTAATCAGGGGCTCGCCTACATACCGACACTGACTCTCTCCAGAAAAGTCGTGATGCGCGGTATGAAGGCATCGCAGCGCGTACATGAAAGTGAGCAACAAGAAAGGAAAACAAACAAGATGGCCCCGATGAACTGTACCGAACCCTTTACGACTTCATCGTATCCGATGAACACGCAACGCGTACGGAAACCGCCCCCACCACCTACCAAAGTGATCCAAGTGCTACAAAGTACAATGTATGCAGACAGAACCTACCGTCATCGTGCGGCCCCGACCCCTTCCACCACCCCCATGGCCGCCCAGCGCAAGTTCAAGTGCTACATATGCGGCAAGGAAGGTTGTCGCTGGAGCAACTTGCGAGAGGGCAACGGTCGTTGGACCGAGCAGTTAACACGCCAAACGCGCTTTACGATCGCCTCTCGAACGCATACAAACACGACTCAAGAACAACGCGTATGGCATCCATCGCAGTGTCGATTTCGCGTGGCCCCGATGAACTGTACCGAATCCTTTACGACTTCATCGGATATGCCATACTCGTTGTTCTTGAGTCGTGTTTGTATGCGTTCGAGAGGCGATCGTAAAGCGCGTTTGGCGTGTTAACTGCTCGGTCCAACGACCGTTGCCCTCTCGCAAGTTGCTCCAGCGACAACCTTCCTTGCCGCATATGTAGCACTTGAACTTGCGCTGGGCGGCCATGGGGGTGGTTGAAGGGGTCGGGGCCGCACGATGACGGTAGGTTCTGTCCGCATACATTGTCGCACTTGGATCACTTTGGTAGGTGGTCGGGGCGGTTTCCGTACGCGTTGCGTGTTCATCGGATATGATGAAGTCGTAGAGGATTCGGTACAGTTCATCGGGGCCACGCGAAATCGACACTGCGATGGATGCCATACGCGTTGTTCTTGAGTCGTGTTTGTATGCGTTCGAGAGGCGATCGTAAAGCGCGTTTGGCGTGTTAACTGCTCGGTCCAACGACCGTTGCCCTCTCGCAAGTCGCTCGTACAGCATCCGCACTGCCTCCGAAAGTGGTTTCTCCGGAAACTCCTGGGTAATGGTGGAGAGTGCGAGGTTGTTCCACGCCTCGTGCCGCATCCGAGCAACCGCTGGCCCTTCGAAGCGCAAGTACATGCGTTGAATGATGGTGCGCCATTCCGTTGTCGCTTTCCCGATCGCGATGCAGTGGTCGTGCACTTCTCCGAATGCCATCATGTAGGGCAGGGCTCGGTATAAGTGCGTCTCCTTGAGACTCGCGTTGCTGCAGTAGTGGAAGAAATTCTGGACGCGGTATTCCAGACTCATGTCGTCGGATGACCCCTTGTACCGCATGTCCGCCGAGTAAAGCCGG